>JAULKK010327505.1:0-11072 GCA_032355705.1 Rubia peregrina | reverse complement strand
AAAAATATGAAATAAAATTCCATCATATTTAAATACCTGTTGTAGTAGTTTTTTGCTGATTCTTTTTCCTTTTAAGAAGAGGTTCTTTAGAACAAGTTGATGAAGAGGACAATCTAACCCAAGACTCATCCATCCATATGGACATCTCCAAGGAAGTCTCCTCAGTTCAGGTAAGTTCTGATCAGGTTAGTTCTAATGCAGTCAATAATAAACCAAAGAAAGCTAATTATTTTACTCAACTAAATAAAACGGTTCTTAGATCATCATCAAAAAGCTCAAAATCTGGTGAATTATGATGAGTACAACATATAAACTAAAATTTCTTGTTTGGAACTTAAGAGGAATGGACACATCCATGCTTAGACTTCAAAATCTAATCAAAACTCATAAATTTGAACTTATTTGTCTCATTGAACCCATGCATGCTAATGATTCTTGTTCTAGTTGTATGTCCCAACTTGGTTTTAATTATTACATGCATTCAACTAATGCTCATATTTGTATTTTCTGGAAAAATAACTTGCAGGTTGATCTTTTATGTGATAACCAACAATTTCTTTTTGTTAAAATTCTCAGTCCACAACTAAACATAGCCATGGAAGCTGTATTTATCTGTGGATTGAGAACTAGGATAGAAAGAGTGAAACTGTGGTATGATCTTCTAGCCTTAAACACCAGTGATACCATTTTTTAGAAGACTACAATGCAATTACTTCTATTTCTGAATATAGGGGTCCTGCTAATCCCTGTAAAGCCAATATTCTAGATTTTAATAAATGATAAGGAACTACAGGAAATTAATACTCTAGGTAATCTTTTCACATGGACTAACTCTAGGCTTAGGAAACCTACTTTAAAGAGATTAGATAGAGGATTATGTTCTCCTGATTGGTCAGCTAAGTTCCCTTCATCATCCATTCAAATTCTTAATAGACAATCATCTGACCATTCTCCACTTTTCCTCATTATAGGAACTAAAGTACCATCTGTACCTAAGCCCTCCAGATTTATTAATACATGGTACAATAGAGCTGATTTCAACCCTGTAATTAAAGCTAACTGGGATATCCCAATACCTCAAAAGGGAATGTCAGGTTTTTACCTAAAACTGCTTAGGCTTAAAAAATTATTAAGGATTGGAATAGAAATATTTTTGGCAACATTGATTCAAATGTAACCAAGGCTGAAAATAATATTAGGCTAGAAAAATTACAATATGATTATTCTCAAAATAATCATAGTTTAATTCAGCTAAATAAGTCCAAAGCTGGACTAATTAAATCCCTTAGAGAACAGAGGAAATTCTGGAAACAAAAGGCCAAAGTAAACTATTTAAAACAAGGAGATGACTACACAAAATTCTTTCATAATTTTGTTAAGGAAAGGAAACCTAGGCTTCAAATAACCAAGATTAAGAGCTCAGATGGAGTTTAGTTAGAGGACATGGTTTTAATTGAAAGAGAAACTATTAGTTTTTAATAAGAAATTGCTAATTGAAGATCAAAATCCCTCAGCTGGTCAATATTATTCTAGTTTTCTAAGACAGATTCCAAAAATTATAACTGATGAAGAAAATCATGAGTTATTAAGGCCTATTACCCTTCATGAACTGAAACAAATTATTTTCAGTCTTAATAAATATAGTAGTCCAGGTCCAGATGGATATACTGTTTGTTTCTATATTAAATCTTGGGAGATTATATGTCAGGATTTACTAATAGCTGCTAATGATTTTATCTCATCTTCATCTATCCCAAATAGATAACAATCATTCCAAAGAAAAAAAAGCCCTTCGTGTTTTAGTGATTTCAGCCCTATTTCATTATCTAATGTTTCTAACAAAATTTTTTTAAAAATAATTATTGAGCGAATTAGGCCTTTGATGGATAAATTGATCTCCCCAAATCAATTTGCATTCCTTAAGAAAAAAGACATCTCTGATAATGTCATTTTTCTCCAGGAAATTATCATATTTCTGGATAATAAAAATAGATCACCTAACAACATCATTAAACTTGATCTAATGAAAGCTTTTAACAGGGTTAACTGGTCTTTTCTTAATAGCATCCTTTTAAAATTTGGTTTACATGGTAAGGTTTTGCATACATTGATGAAAAACATAGCCTGTGCCTCATTCTCTGTCCTAGCTAATGGCAAAACTGTAGGTTTTTTTAAAATCTTCAAGAGGTATTAAACAAGGTGATCCCTTGTCTCCTTTTCTCTTTAACATTTTCACCGAGTCTCTGTCTAGGGCTCTTATTTTTGTAATCCAGAATAAAAAAGATAGATTATTTTCAGCTACCACCAAATACTTCCCCTATATGAAACTTAAGTTATGCAGATGACACCATAATTTATCTAAAAGCCACTGACAAAACCCTCTTAAGGATGAAAGTCTTTTTGTAGGTTTTTGAACAAACCAGTGGCCAAAAGATAAATTTTGATAAATCTGAATTCTATTTGAGTAAACATGCATTTGTTCCTAAAATTAACCAAACAAAACAAATTATTGGCATGAAAAGAGGAAATTGACTTTTTAAATACTTGGGGGTCAATATGTTCAGAGAAAGATTAAAAAATATATATTTTAGGTCTATTTTAGAATAGATTGATCCTAAGATTCAGAACTGGAAAAATAAATGGTTGTCTACGGGGGGTAAAATAACTTTAATAAACAGCTGTTTATATTCTATATCTCAACATATTTGGGAAGTTCTTAATCCTACCACCTATATCATGAAGCAGATTGAGAAGAGGCCAGCAAATTTCTTTTGGGGTATTTCAGATGATGGGCCAAAAAAACACTGGAGGAAATGGTCACATCTATGCCTTCCTACAGAGCAACATGGTTTAGGTTTTAGGTCCTTTTAAATCAATCATTAATTCTTGCAGCCTGAAACTGTGGTGGAAGTTTCAAATGGGTGAAACCTTGTGGTCAAAACTAATATGGTCTTTGACTAAATCTAATAGAAAATCACTTAACTGGAAAAGAATTAGATAAGCCAACCAATTAGCTGAAAGCTTAACAAGGGTGATCCATGGGGATGGAAATGTCCTTTCTGGTATTCCAACTGGACAGACACAATGACTATAATTGATCAAATCAATTTACAAGACTCTTTTTTCATATTATTCCTCCTGACTGTTCTGTCTCGGAATTTATATCCCATAAACATATTTATGTGCCTCTATTATCCTCCTTTATTCTACCTGATACTGCTATCTTTTTGCAGGAAACTACCATCATGCCTCACAGACAAGACAAATTAATCAGTAAACCTGAAGCTAATAGAGCTTTCACTTTCAAATAAGCTTACAAAGCCATAGCTATTACATCTGATGATGATAAACAAAGTGATACTAATGCTACTGATGCAGAAAATTCGGATGCTACTTATATTTCATGCAGATTCTGGAAGGGGGAATGGCTTCTGCCTTCTCTTATCCACAAAGTTGACAATCCGGATCTTGGAGATGATTGACAATCCAAAACATTTTGCTGCTTCTTTTGTCATGGCCTTCTAGGACCATATTAATTTTGTAATTATCCTGATTACCTCCATAAACAGCCTTTGTTTCTGTTGGTAATCATTCACTTTTCAATTAGTATATTTTTAAATTATTATAGCTTACTAAATAGCTATACATCTTTTCCAAGTCTGGTCTTCTATAAGTCGACACAGTGGGTGGAGGCTTACGAGGAGGAACACTTGGAAAAGTCCCGAATACTTTTCTTGTAGTTACTCCTTTTCATGCCTATAAATCCCCTACATATCTATGAGATGTTCTAAGTTTTAAAAAAGCTGAAAAATTACACAATCAATTAAAAGATAAACATAAATGTTAAAATAAAAAATTACAAACTAACAAAATACATACCATCTTTAATAGTCAATTTAGACAGCAATCGACTTGATTTCCCCAAGCCAATAACATCATCTACATTTTAAAAAAGTTATCACATAAATAAAAAAACTTAAACACCTTAAGTAAAGAGACAAAATATAACTATGTATATCAATATACATAAACAGAATATAAAAAAAAAAATTAAATAATAACAAAAGTAACTAAACTAATAACATAAATGGATAAACTAACAAAGCCTAAACTAAACCACAACAGAGGCTAAACTAAATAAAGAGCATGCAAACTAAACAAAGCTAGAACTAACCCACAAAGCATAAACTAAAACTTAACTAAACCACAACAGAGGCTAAACTAAATAGAAAGGATGCAAACTAAATAAAGCCAGAACTAAACCACAAAGCATAAACTAAAACTTAACTAAACACATGAACATGCAAACTAAAAACATGAAAATACCAACTAATCAGTTATACACTATTTTATACCACAAAAACCACAACGTAAAATTTAAAAATAGAGCAGCAACTAATAATTCAACAAACATAGAAACATTAAAAAAACAGAGCAAAATCAATAACAACTAAGAACGCATCAAAACAATCAGCAGAGAAAAGAAAAATAAAAAAACAACAAAACCCCTAACAGTACAAAAATTAACAAAAAACATAAAAACCTTGTGATTCAACAATGGATGAGGTAGGAACACCGTCTTCAACATTCAAGTCATCTTTACCAGCAATAGCTTCCTTCGATTTCATCATATCTAAAAAACAACGAACATAAATAAAAAATGCACAATATAAGATCAAACTAAAACGTGCACGCCCAGATTTAACGGTGAAATCAACAAGAAAACATTCGGAAACTTGAAGAAAGCAAAAAAGCCTCAAATCTTAACTCTATCGGACCACAAAATCTAAAACAAAATCGCAAGCCTTACCTCTATTAGACCGGAAACAACAATGCAACGCAATGTGAGCTTTGAAATCGCGATGTTAAACTGAAATTGAGTGGTTGGAATTGGATTTGAATGAGCGGTTTCGAGAGGGTTTTGGTAGTTTTCAAAATTTTGAGAGAATATGACGAGAGAAAAATGAAACAAAAATTGAAAAATAACTAAATTATTTAACTTATATACTATTGCAACTAAGGTATCATAATTATTAAAATTTTAGAGAAGCCACTGGTCTCACCACAAGCATGGGTGAGATGGTCTCACCCAAGTCTTTGTATTAAAATAATCAACTACTATTTACATTTGAAGCACATACTAGCGACGATTGAGGCACCTTTGAGCTATACTCTAAATGCCGAAGTTGTTTTTGTAGCGCACGTAAGAATTGAAAGAATCACATATAGTTACAATTGAAGCACTTACAAAAAATAATTGAAGCACCTTTGATCTATTCTCCAAGCGCCAAGTTGTTTTTATAGCGCACTTCGGAATTAAAAGAAGCACCTATAATTTACATTTGAAGCACTTACAATCAATAACTGAAGCATCCTTGAGTTATACTCTAAGAAAAAAAATTATTTTTGTAGTGCACGTAAGAATTAAAAAAACACATATAAGTTATATTTGAAGCACTTATAAGCAATGATTAAATCACTTTTTTTTAATCAAAAAAAGCTATCCATTTAACTTGCCGTGGGAAGGTAACACATCTATTTTCTCCTGATCGATCTTACCCTAGAAAACATCAAACAAACGTAGAACATCCAAAACAAGAAACCCCAAGCAATGGTAATCCAAAAGCACTCCCATTTCCCAACTTCATTCGCCCCTACTGTCTTCAATAAGTCTTTTTTGGCACTCATGCACGTCAAAGTTACAACACCGTACCCTAAAACATATCCAAATCCCCGGAGCATCTGCTCATTCACTTCATTACCAAATCCACCAATGATTGTGTTATTGAAACTCTACCCTGTTGTTTCGAATTCGCTGCGCAAAAATGCTGCATATATATACTTCATGGGAGACAAGTAGTGCAGCCAAATCCAAAAGAAGGGATATCTTCCTTGCCAATAAATACACTCGTGAAGTTGAAAAACACCAATATAGTTGTGCTATAGCTATATAATGGCAATGCCAGCATTCGAAACCAGTCTCGACACGAGAATGATGTAGGAATTCACAGTCCAGAATGCTACAAGAACGATAGCTAGATAGATGGAGAACACAGAGAACCAGAATAGATAGTATTTCCACCAGACAGAAATAGCAAATGATCATAAGGTCGAGGATTCGAAAACTTGGCTGTTGTGTGGACATAATTACTATATTGACCATATAGTAAATGTTGGCATTGCCGTACAATTACCCATGTGGGTTTATATACCAATCCATATGGGTAAACCTACATATTTCAACTCATATAGGTAAACGTGCATATTTCAATTCATATGGGTAAATCTGTGGTCAACCTGCAAACCAAACCCGTCTAACTCATATTTTTCACTTACACATCTAACTCATTACCCATTTAAGTATTACTCATTTTACCTATACCCACCCGAATTTAAAAATAGACAACCCGCTTGACTCGCGGGTTGCGAGTCTATTTTACCACCTTTAATTCCAACGAGTTGTAGCGGATTCAGGGTTTCTGGATAAGTAAAATTTGCATAAGGGAAATTATGTCTTTTTAGTTTGGCTCAAATTTTGAGTTCTACTTTCTCCCTTTGCCTCTTATGTTGGGACACATGGAGTATATTTTTCCGCTAATTGTTTTCTTTTTTTAATATCTAATTTGAAGATTTTATATATTTTTTAATCTGTACTTCTTGAAAGATTTTGTAACATTTATTTATACTATTTTGGAATTAAGAAAACTATCAAGAGTTT
The DNA here is from genome assembly GCA_032355705.1 of Rubia peregrina. Lineage (NCBI taxonomy): Eukaryota > Viridiplantae > Streptophyta > Magnoliopsida > Gentianales > Rubiaceae > Rubia > Rubia peregrina. The sequence continues at coordinate 4,354 of JAULKK010327505.1, read as the reverse complement.
TAAAATAAAGTTGTTAAAAACTTTTTCAAATATAACTTGGATAAATATTAAAGGTAAATTGGATAAAGAATGAATTTCGTTTCTTGTTTGACTCAACAATAACAATAAAGACTTCTATCATTACAAATCACATCATTACGTTGATTTTTTTTAGGGGGCCCATAGTTTTTTTACCTTAGCAGAGTAAAGAAAAAACTAGATAAATGCATTCAAGGTAAAAAAATATTGGGGCGCCCAGGCACCCCCTTATGGTTCGCCTATGGGTAGGATTGTGACATTACTGCTTCATTTTACAACCCGCTCCAACTCCAGCAAGATCAACGGAAAATAATCGGGTAGGGCGATGCTACTCTGTGCACTCCTTTGGATTAGACGGTAAATGTATGTTTTCTCAGAGCATTTAACACCGCTTTTTAGATGTTTTTGTTGGTGGATGGCTAGATTATTAGGTGTTTTACCAAATAGGGGGTTAGAATAAACTTGTATGATTTTCTCTCCTAGTTTCCCTATTTTGTAAGCACTTGGTAGCGAAACAGAATGACGATGAAGTCTGCACAAGCTTAGTTCCACTGGATGAAAAGTGACAAAATTCTAAGCTTTACTGAGCTAAAGTGAAGGGCAACATGAAGAAGTACCATGAAAGGCGGTTACAGAAAACCCAGTTCATTCCTGGAGAATTGGTCATGAGAAAAAATGAAAATAGCTGCCAAGAGAAAGAAAAAAGGTTGGCACCCAGCTAGGAAGGTCCATATAAATTTTCCAAAGCACACATAGGAGGAATCTGCACGTTGGAGGACATGATGGGAAACTAAGTACCCATAAGATGAAATGCTTTCAACCTCCAAAGATACTACTGTTGAGCAGTGCTATAAAAGGCTCTCCCTTAAAGGCATCTCCATGTTCCAGCTGGGGCATAGCTTTCCACATACAAAAGGTTATGTGTTAGAAGAACTTTTTCTTTTTTTTTTGTAATATGACACCCTGGGAGTCGTTCATACCAAGAGGAACAATATAGATACATATTTTCAATAAAAATATGAACAGATTCAAAAATAAATAATGCTTCCATCCTTAATCAACTAGATATCTCCCCAAAATATAGTCTCATTTGATGAAAGGACTTTATCGGTACCTTCCTGGTTAAAGCCAAAATGTTGAGGGTTGGTTCTCACAACTCTCAAAGCCAAACTGTTGAGGATTGTCTCTCACAACTCTCAAAACCAAATTGTTAACGATCGACTATCACAAAGGCAAAATATTGAGGATCAACTCTCATAACTCCAAATCCAAAGCGTTGAGGATTGGTTCTTATAAACCCTAAAGCCAGGCTGTTGGGGATTAGCTCCGACAATTCCCAAAAAGAAAAAATCCTAAAGATAAACATTTGATCAAAGAAAATCCAAGGGCTGGATCTTGCCTTGGATGGTTTCAAATGATCGGTAATAGGCCTGCTGATGGCAATCCCGGAGATATTTTCTTTAAGAAAAACGAAATAAACAACAAAAATATCTTTAAAATGAGGATTCATTCGTTAAGGACTCTCAAGTGTGCACAAACTACGGATTAGAGCTAAAATTATTATATTACAAGTCATTGATTAGTTACTTAAAAGCTACTTCGGAAAATGAAACAAAAATTCATATCTTGAATGGCTCTTTCATATTTACAATTCGGTTGTTATCCCATAAGAGAAGGAATATCCTAGGGATCTAAACTCCTTATCTAAAGAAGGAGAGCAGCCGAAGTCTTAGTGGACGAGAAGGATGAAATGAAACCTAGTCCCTTCTCTCAGTGCAATAACTCATCAGCTGCGGATAAGATCTCCAGCAGCATCGGCATCGCCCAGAAAAATCTCTAGAGACCCTATTTCTTCCCGCTAGAGGCAAGAAAAAAACCTTGAGTGATCAATAGATATCATAGAAAAAAGATGGTGACATGCCAGCTTCCAAACCATGCCATGGCTAATAAACTAGAACGACGACAGCCTAAAAGGCTTTGTCCCATATTTTGCATTCTAACATGCCAAAACTCACTAATAAAAAAAATACCAAGAAAAAGTTAATAACATAAAAAGGTTAAAGAACAAAGAGAAAGAAACCATATAGAGTTATACCCGACCGAGGAACATGATCCGCATACTACGGATCGCTAATAAACCATGGGTGATCTACTAAGCCGTGGAGCGCTGAGAGAACAAATATAAGAATTTATATGTTTCTCATGTACTCACTACAAAACTACCAAAGGATATATAGTCTTGGGTCGTCACAGAGATGCTAGGATTTTAAAATCTAACTACGCAAGACTCGCAATCAGGTCGTCACTCCGATTGCTTGTTGGGAATATCCAGTGTTGCAAGCATGGTTTTTAGGGGGGGTTTATCTATAAACTACAAATCATGCCAAGCAAGGGATCAAACTATATTAAACTAACACTTGGGGACATTTGTGTAACATGACCGGTAAAAGACCTTGATCCTAGATTATATTGATTACAAGACTTATAAACATATCCCTATGTTTATATCACATAGTGGGATTCATAATCAACCCTTCCCAATGTCTATCACACAAAGGTGATCACGTCTATTCTATCAATGCCACCTCGGTAATTAAGGAAAGTGCGACGTGTGGCCCAACCGATCTGGGTTCCTCTTTCCCTATAAAGAATTACATCTTGGGCCTCCACTATGAACGCTCCTTCGTTGGCCTATAGAGGTAAATGGATCGGCATCTCATGATAACTCTAGGATTGAAACAATAATGGTCACTATCATACAACCCTAGTTGCTACAAACTATCATGCATTATCCATAGGGGTTCCTAACCCACTCCAAATTAGGCATACGCGCAAGTGGATTCGGTGCTCACGGCCTATGCGCATACACTCACATAGTCGGGACTCACGATCCTGCGTATCCTAAAAATCACACTCCAAGGGGAAACAAGCTGAGCATCATATATAAAACATATAACTATTGTGTATCATAGAATATCTAATATGAATTTCACAAGAACTTAAATATTAAATCAAACATGATATTCATAAACATAAAAGGATAAGGGACCAAGAATCTCATAAAATATCTACCAAGTCATGAATACAAATTAGATCCCCAAGAAAATAAACTATTCCCTAAGTATTGAACCCAGTCTTTCCATTGGATTCAATGCCCTAGGGCAAAACTATGAAGATTAAAAGAAGAGAGGGGTTATTCCCTTTCTCTCTCTACATACTCTTAGAAACTAGGAGAATAGAAATTACAACTAATGCAAAACTTGAACCCTAGTAGACATGGACTCCTTTATATAGAAAGTAGGAAATGGGCCTTAAAGAGGCCCAAAAACCAAGAGAAACCCTAGCTGACATGGCAGCACAGGCCGTGCAATAACACACGGCTCGGTGGCATGGCTCATGTAATAGTGCAAGGGCTGCTGGCTGGAAAGGTTTTATCATTCATCTGAGCGACATGGCTATGCAATTCCTTGCGGGTTGCTGGCTGGAAGCTAATTTTGGTCGTTTGAGTAGCGCGGCTCGTAAGATTCCTTATAGGCCATGGGCTGGAGCTAATTTTTTGGCCTTCTGAGGGCACGATCGTGCAAAATATCATGGGGGCGTGGGCTGGTCTTCTATTATTTGATCTTGAAGGTGCACAAGTCGTGCAAGGATATGGTTTGTGCTCATATTCAGCTGCACGGTCCCCTTGAACGGTAAAAGTTATGCAATTCCTTGCGGCCCATGCCCTTACTTAGGCGCAACACCATTTTGGCTTGCATGGACTGTGCAATAGAACACAGCCGTGACATGTCTTCAACTTTGTCCAAGCTTCAACTCTTTTCTCCTTGACGTATTTCCATCTACTACCACGATTAAACTTGTAGCTTTCGGTCTACTACCATTATTGTGAATTACCTTGAAATATCTACTACCATTGTTGTGAATGACTTCTACTCTGAAGTATTTACGAGTGATCTAATAGCATCCATTAGGTCTAAATCAATCTAAAAAATGAGGGATTTTAGAAAGAAACCCATCATATGCTATCTAAACCCCTTATGATGTAAACTCAACTAAACCTAGCAATCAACGACACAAAAGATACTAATAAGTGTACTAAATGCTTTGGTTAAAACATGCTTCTAGGTGCAGATCAATTTCCCCACACTTAAACATTTACTTGTCCTCGAGTAAACAAGAACGAGCAAAGATCTAAGTGGAACATAGCATGCAAAGATTCCTCAAAACATTCAAAATTTATTCCTAGACTACCCTAGTTCCCCCAAAGATGTAAGAATCTCACAAGTCTCACTCCCCAAAGAAGCTAAGATAACCTATCCAACCAATCATACCAACA
>JAULKK010327495.1:0-11072 GCA_032355705.1 Rubia peregrina | reverse complement strand
CCAAGTCGTGTGTCTTGCGTGATTTATTTACTTTACGTACTTGGTTAGGACTACCTTGGAACATAGGCAGAACGTAGATTTAATAGTTAAAGTCATAAACGGTAAAATCAGTTTTTCAATTTTAATTCATTTGATCTTTCAATTCAATACATAACACACGGAAGAATCATAACCAAACAGTTAAGCAAATTTTCAAATATTCCCTCTGATTTTCAAATCTCGTCACTATTTTTTCTTTGAGCCGATTTTTTTAATTATGATATTTTTACTCTCTTGAAAATATTTCTTCAATTTCATTCGCTTGTTCTATTTTTTAAAAAATAAAAATTAACTCTTTTTCACTCATTTGACCAAATTAAAATTATATGTAAAATCAGAGAATAATAATATTAAAAATTGGAGAGAATATAATAATTTTGAGTGTTTCTTAAAAATGCAAAAAAAAGAGTCACATCTAGGGGATCCCATCACCTTACTTTTTCTTTTGAATATAATTTTAAAATTAAAATCTCTAAACTACATCATTTAAAGAAAGAAGAAGAGGAAAGAAACCCGTGAAAACGCAAATATTTTTGTGATGTACTCTCACCCAAATAACTTCATTCACTCCAAAGTTTCACGTAATAAATTTGGTATTACTAATGAGAATAAATAGAATACAAAAGAAAGACAATAAGGAAAAGCACCCTGAAGAATCGGAGTAGATAGTCGGTTAATCGTCTGTATTGTGGCAAAAGCATCGTGCTAGTGAGAAATGGGCACGTGCGAATGGAACAACATTATGAGGCCCCTTTTCCGCTACGTGTCTATGTCTGTACTCAGCTTTCCCATTTTGCTCAGGAGTATACGAGCAAGATATCTGGTGGTGAATGCCTTTGGAGGGAAAATGGGATCGTAAACGAGTATTCACAAACTCCATACCACCGTCACTCTGAAATGACTTAATTTTGGATGATAATTGATTCTCGACCAGTGCCTCCAACTGCAAGTAAGTGTCGGCAAAATCTGACTTTCGATGAAGTAGAAATAGCCAAGTAAAACAAGAAAAATCATCCATAAATAATGCATAATATGAAAAACCATTCGACAATAAAACTGGGGAAAGACCCCACAAATGCCAACCGTTGACCTTTCGTCATAACACATAGGGCGCAGGTTTGCGACTTTGGAAATAATTGATGAAAAGGAAAGCAAACCAGACTTCTGCAAACTGGAAATAGCTGTGGTCGGTACATGACCCAAGCAAGCGTGCCAAAGCTCGTAGGATGCCGTCCTTTATTCTGCTGCACATGAGAAAATATATCTGCCTCGCCTCTTTCACTGTGACCCATGCCCACGATTGCATTGGAAACTTTGTTCTGAATAACAAAGTTTCGATCATCAAAAGTGACAAACACATTCAAATATATGGTCAGTTTACAAATGGGTAAAAAATTCTTAGTAATCTCATACATAACCAGAACATCAGATAAGCATAAATCATCATAAATATCAGAGTCACCACTATGAGAAACCTGAATAGAGGCACCATTACCAACAGAAACACGAGAACTACCAGAATAAGAGGTCACACTATCCAAACCAGGATTCGAAGAGGTCATATGGTTGGTCGCACCAGAATCAAGATACCAGTCTGAGTGCAAGTAGCAGACTTTAACTCCAGGGATGACTAAAAATTCTCAGCCAGGTGAGTCGAGTCAGGACGATGAGTCTGAGAATTACCAGCTTGTAAAAACATTTTATAACAGGTAGTAGCATAATGACCGGGACGACCACACCAGGTGCAGTGTGGCCATCTGTGGCCCGAACCAGAGCCAACAGAGTACTGAGCAAGCCAAGGATCCTTGTCGTCACCCCGTCCTTTCGAATGGCTACCCCTGGAGGCGTAGGAACCGTACGAGGTGCCACCCCTCGCTTGCGCGTGATCCTATGCATGACCGACTAAGGGGTTTTCTCCTGCTGTGAAGGCGGTAGGCCCTGCTGTTGGTGCAGAATGTCCCTATAAATTTCTCAAAAGGGCTCATGGTTTTTGGCACAAGATAAAACATCGACATACAATGGAGTAGGCGAAGAATTAATCAATGGAACAGAAAAATCTTTAAACTCAGTGCCAAGAGCAGTTAAAACCATATTATTTCATCATCATTTGTAGCAAGAGAAACCATCATAGATAACTGCTCAAAAATTTCCTTAAATTGAAGATGGAGTTCATGAACTGTACCAGTCTTACGTATACCGTGGGCATTGGTACGAAGACGCGTAATAGTGAAAGTACTGCTGTCATGAAAGATGGCTAACATACTGTCCCAGATGGCTTTGGATGTGACACAATCAGGAACTTTTGCCAGTGTTTCAGGCATGAGAGAAGAAAAAATAGATTGCAAACACGTTGATCTTCATCATCCCACTGATCATACTCATTCTTGGCTTTCTGATAAGCCACCGTGGGGTCAGTCTTGTCGCCGCCACTAGGAGCCGACCGACCACCGCGAAAGACATGAAAGTGGAGGATCCGGGCGGAGACAAGGGAGGGAGAGTCGGACAAGGCTTTGATCTATTGAGAAATCCAAACAGCTTCTGAGGCTTGAGAACATATCCAATTTGACGCTTTCGTAAGAGATAATTTGATGACGAAATCTTGATTGTCATTATGTGGAACAAGGTATTATGAGAAAGTTTTTTGTCAGACATGATGAGAGGCTTAGAGACACCAGAAAATTGCGTCGAAAGAAGAGGGGGGGAGAGAGAGAGAGAGAGAGAGAGAGAGAGAGAGAGAGAGAGAGAGAGAGCCAAAAGAGGAAGAGAGACGGTCGATCGTGGAAAAAAATGTAGGGTTTAGAAGTTTGGACTAGGTTTGCTCTTATACCATGATAGAAAATATTTTCCGCAATGAATCTGGCATTACTGATGAGAATAAATAGCATACAAAAGAAAGATTAGTACTAGTATGACTCTAGTCAGGAACTCTATCAAAAATAGATGCTTAACTTATTTTAACAGAGACCAAGGGTTAGTGAGCAGTATTGTAAAGTTTAATTAGTGATGGGGTTCCAAATATAATTTAAGAAAATTTGGGAGAGGAAAGAGGGATAATGGTGCATATACCACTTTTTTTGGGGGGTGCATGACATAAATAAATGGGGAATTAATTATTGCAGGTCATAAGAATCTTGCGGGTCAATAATGCGGGTCGGAAAAATTTGCGGATCAATTGTTTTTCCTCATTTCCGTGCATGTGCTTTTTGTTACCAGATTTGATGTTTCATTTTCAAGACTTGATAACCAAACATTGTGATATTTTTTTTGGATTTATATTTTCCCCATAATTATGTGTTTTAAAGTTAAATTTTGATTTAACTTTAATGTAATCTTGTATTTACATGTTAAATTTTTATCACTTTCAGTATTTTGACATTAGTTCATGAGATTTTATTATTTGTATTTTTAATTTGTAATGTATACTTTCATGTTTCATCATCTCATTGTAAAAATTAATATCGATGTTTTTGGATGCATTTTCTTAGGCTCTGGTGTTGATCTTTTCATATCAAAACTTATGTTTACATGTTGTATTTTACCATTTAATACATTTGGACACTAACTAATTAATATTATTATATTATCTTCTTTTTATATTTTATACTTTCATTTGATCGACGTGTTAGTTTTTCAGAGCATAGTTTTAAAATTTAAAATCGATGTTTTCTTTTTGAATATTAGTTTTTTTTCTTCATTTTATGTATTCCTTGATGTTTTAGTAGTATGGAATGATTTTTAAAATTTTAGTATAGATGTTTATTTTTTCTTTACATTAGAGTCACATTTTCATGTTTTTATATTTTAATTTGATGTGTATTTTAATATTTTAATTTTGATGTTTATCTATTTTAATTTTATATTACATTTTACGTTTAACTATTTTTATTTGATACATATTATTTATTTTTACTTGATGTTTAATTATTTTTATATGATATACAAGTATTTTAATTTGATGTTCAAAAAAATTATTTTATGTTTTACTAGTTTAATCTCACAAAGTCTTGTTTTAGACAGACAAAACTTTAGGTCAGAGTTTAGTATGCAATTATAAGAAATTACATTTGGGATAGAGTTTTTTTAAAAATGCGAATAAATTTAGGAACTTTTTGTACAACTATCAAACTAATATATATCACAAAAATTATAGAATTTTCATTTTCCCCTCCTCCTCCCACCGGAAACTACCTCCTCCCACCGGTAACCGCCTCCGGCCGACTGTTACCACCGAATTCTGCAGGAATTCCATCGAATATCCGTCGCTCCTCCAGAATCGCCTCCCGGACTGTCAAAATCTTGCTGAAATCTTGCACTGGAGTTGTTGGGACTGCCAAGCCCACCACAACCAACATTAGTATGCTATTGTCCGCTTTGGGCCAAACCCGCACGATTTTATTGGGTCCAACCCCAAAAGGTTTCATACTAATGTGGTGGGACTCTAACTTATATAGGGAACTATCACCTTTTCAACTTCCAATGTGGGACTTGAGTTGAACACACCCAACACCCTCATCTCACACATCTATTACACCTTTTTGTTTGGCATGTTTTTAAGATTCAAATCCTATAGCTCCGATTTCCCAACCTCCGATTCTTGTTCCCCATTGTCCACCTTGTTTTCTTCATGTGTCACCGAGCTCATCTTCGCCATCATCTTCCTCCTTCTCTGATGACTCTCCTAATCGCCTCCCACACATAATCCTCTTATGACTACGTGAACACTTGATGGTTCTAGACAGCAGCAAATATTAACGGATTACATGTTCACTGGTTTTCTTGCGGCCTTGTTTGCTTAGATTGAACCAGGCGACTATCGTTTTGTGTTGTTCATGATATGCATCTGGTTAATTCCATTAATGAAGAGATGGTTGCTCTTCGTCATCAATATACTTGGAACCTGATTCCTCGTCCACCTGATAAGAATTTTGTCGGGTCCAAATGGTTGTTCTATCGAAAGTTTTGGCTTGATGGTAATATTGTTTGCTAAAGGCCCTACTTGTTGAACAAGGATTTTTTCCCCCAGATTCTTGGCTTTGGCTTTTATTGCACCTTTAGCCCCATGGTCAAGGCTGCTTCTGATCATACTATTCTCGCTATTGTCACTATATATATAAAGGAGCGTCTTCATCAGTTTAACATCAGCAACGACTTTTTTTGTGGTTTTCTTGACCCTCTAGTTTATATGGCTTAACTATAAGGGGATCCTATTCGGCCTTGTAATGTTTTTCGCTTGCGCAAAACCATTCATTGACTTACGAAAGCTCCTTGTGTCTAGTCCCAGTGGTTCAGTTATATTCTTACCCTTGATTTTTGTTGAAGCACTAGGGATACTTCCTTGTTTGTCTATTCTAATGGATCCACTTTTTTCTATCTCGTGGTGTACATTGATGACATCATTTTCCCTTGCAATGATTTTGCGGTCATTTGTTAGTTCATAACTCGTATGGATAAGAAGTTCTTGGGTTTCCGACACTATTTTCCTTACTTGGAGGTGTCATTTTCATCTCTAGGATAATTTCGGGTTAGGTAAAGAATGCATGTAATATCATTCGTCAAGCCGACTTGACTGATGCTTCTATAGTCTCCATGCATTTTCTATAGCATTCTCAACTTCACAACGATACCAGTGATTTTTTGAATCCCATCTGTATCAATCCTTGTTTAGTGTTTCTCATTATGATACCATTATCCATCCAAACCTAGTTTTTGTAGTTAATTTTCCTTGTCAGTTTCTTCAGGATCCTTGCGATAATCACTTTGTTATAGTGACCCGCATTCTTTGATCTATTCATGGTACTATTCACTATGGCCTCTACTTCTACACCGCATGTTATTCTGTGGTGTTGGGATACACTAATATTGACTTAGCCTAGTGTTTGGAGACTCGTCATTCAACTTACGGCTAGGTGTATTTTTTGGAGGCAATCTTGTCTCCCCAAATTCAAAGAAACAACATACGATTTCTTGTTCCACTTAGAATCAAAGTATCGTTCCTTGGTCAATACAGCATTGAACTAGCGATAACGGGTTCAATATATTGTTCATATATTGTTCCACTATATGAACTAGCGATAACGGGTTGTTTAAGGGACGCTTTTAAAAAGTGTCCTATCAATGGAAGCGTTCCAATAGAGACCTATTAGGACACATTTTAGCGTTCAATAGCCTTTTGTGTTGTAGTGAGATTAAATATTTTTAGATGTCATGGTAATTCAGGTGACGGAGGGTCTGGGGGGATATCGACCACAACAGTTGTAGCTATCATCGTCCCAATCGTTGTTGGCATTGTTGTTTTTGTGGCGGTTTTCTTCTACTTAGCAAAGAGGACCGGAAATAGAAGGGCGCCGGATATTTTAGACGAAACAACAGGTGACTTTAAATCAAATTTGTTCTGATTTTTGAATTATTGTTTTGGTTACATCATCCGCGAAGGATAGAAACTATTTTTTCCTGTAAGAAAAAAAAATTGAACATGATTGCTTTAAACCTTTAACTTGACAAGATTAATGTCTAATTTAATAATTAATTTCTGATTTGGTCCCAGGTTTGAGCAATATCTCAACTAATATTGAGTCCTCGCGGTATAACTTCAGTCAAGTTCAAGCTTATACGAACAACTTTGCTGCTGAGAACATGATTGGTCAAGGTGGATTTGGTCCTGTCTATAAGGTACTCTTTAGTTTTGTTGGATTTATTTAATCCCATCAAGTATTGTCGTGTCCTTTTATATGATTTTCATACATTAATCAACGTTACTAATCCTTAATACACCCAAATTGTGTAAATTGATCATGATACACAGTAATAATAGAAATAGAATTGATCGAGTATCAACTCGGTCCAGTTTAGTGACGCTTGAAGGTGCCGTAAATACTCGACCGTAAATACTCGGTCGATTATTTACTCATGAGTATAAACTCGGTTGAGCTAATTAGAATAAATACTTCCTCCGATTCTCTAATATTGACACGCTTACCATATATAGATATTTTTTAATAGACACTTTCCCTTTATGGTAAATACTAGGAAATACTCAATTTACTTTTTATCATTCCAATACAATTTTCACCATTAATTTTACTTTTTGAAGAAAAAAAATTATGCCATCTTCTTTGGTACCTATTAAAGAAGACCAGAGGGAGTAGATAGTTTCAAGGATTGATTCATATTGAACTACAAGTTACTGTTACTGTACTACAAGGGAAATTCGCATTGAGATAATACTTCCTCCGTCCCCATTTAAACTTTTAAATTATTTTTTCACGGTTTTCAATGACTATGTTTGACCGTAAATATTTCTAGATGTGTATAATAATGTCGCATAAAAAATTAATATTTAGATGTTGAGACAAATATAACGATGTGTCACATGATATATTTATTATTTATATATTAATTTATATTTAGGGTCAAAGTTTGTAAAGTTTGACTCTCAAAAGCAATTAGAAAGTTTAAAGTGGGACGGAGGGAGTATAAATTACTTATTATGTCAGGCCACTCTGCCAAATGGTCAAATAGTAGCTGTGAAGAGGCTATCCAGAAGCTCAGCACAAGGTGGGGAAGAGTTCATTAATGAAATTGCACTCGTGGCCAAGCTTCAACACAGGAATTTGGTTAGACTATTGGGATATTGCTTGGAAGGAGAAGAGAAGATCCTCATTTATGAATTTGTTCATAACAAAAGTCTTGACTACTTCCTTTTTGGTATGCTTCGATACGCCCCCCCTCTGTGATGGGATCATGAACAAGCTACTATATAATTTTTTGCGTTGTTTCATGTAGATCCGGTGAAGCAACCAATGTTAGACTGGTTAACACGTTACAAGATTATAGGAGGAATAGCAAGAGGACTTTTGTACCTTCATGAAGACTCTCGCATTAAAATCATACATCGTGATCTTAAGGCAGGTAATGTGCTGTTAGATCAAAATATGAATCCGAAGATTGCAGATTTTGGGATGGCGAGGCTTTTTGAAATTGATCAGTCCAATGGAAACACAAGTAAAATTGCTGGCACATTGTAAGTTAAAAAACTTTCCTTCTTTTTCTTGTTAGTCATAGTGCTGATTGCTGTAAAATCAATTTATTGACACTCCATTCATCCCATTATTACATTCATATTTTATTAATATTTTAGAATAACTATTATTACATTCATATTTTATTAATATTTAGAATAACTATTATCTTGTAACATAATCAGTACTGACATGTTAGTAATGGTGATAATGTTTTTTCAGCGGTTACATGGCGCCCGAATACGCGTTCCATGGCATGCTCTCGGTAAAGTCAGATGTGTTTAGCTTTGGGGTTTTAGTTTTGGAGATCATAAGTGGCAAGAAGATCAGCAACTTGGAGAATTTTGGTGGTGATGACCTTTTGTCTTATGTAAGTTTTAGTTTCAAAACAAAGTGAAATGGAACTTTCTTTTGAAGAATTTGCAATTATTACCAAAATATTGTTTTTATAACTTAATCATTTAGAACACCACATCTTTCAATAACTATAAAGATTTATTTAGTATCATGTCATTTCTTAATATATTAGTTAATTACCGGAAACATATTGGTGATGTTGTGCATTCAATCGAATCTATGCTAACTTGTAAGGTTTCCTAACCACACAATTCTTACAAATAGATTATTAATTTGACACTAAACCATATTTTTTTAAAAACTAAACCACATATTTTGCAGGCATGGAAACAATGGAGAAATGGAACGCCATTAGAAGTGATGGATCCATCCATGGAGAATTTCTTCAACCAAAATGAAGTGGTTCGTTGCATTCATATTGCCTTACTATGCATCGAGGAAGATGTGGAGCGAAGGCCTACTATGGCTTCCGTAGTTTTAATGCTTAACAGTTACTCTATTACGCTGCCTATCCCAAATCCACCTGCATTTTTTGCTCGGAGTAGAACAGAAAATTTCCCTAGAGAAGTATCTCTTCTTACAGATTCAGATAAGTTATCAGCCCAGCTAGGAAACTCCAGAATGGAAGACTCCATCACGGAACTTTATCCTAGATAAGAGAGAGGCAATGCAGCCAACACCTTACTATCTTGCCCTATTATTTGCAGGTCAATTGTTTTTGGATTATTTCTTCTATACTGCTTGTTTTGGAGGATTTGCAGACCACATTTTCAGGGTAATTATTTAATACATATTTCCAATACCTTGATCAGGAAAATGTTATAGTATTGTATTTGTAAATCATCTAAAGGTGCGTTTTTTGTATTCTGTTTGTTCATTATATAAATAAACGGATTGTTATAATACATGTAATTTTTAAGTTCCAACACTGGTACTTATGTGTGAATGAGTGGTTGAAAATTAAAAAAAACAAGAGTGGTTTATTTATTGTAAAAAAAATCATGAAATATATTTGGTATAAAATTGAAAGTAGCGTTTAGTGAAAATAACTTGATGACATAACGATCTACAAAGCCTTCCACCAGTCCCACTGGCGTAGTTTTAATGACTTTTACCCAGAATTCAGTGATCGCGTGCAGACTTTCAACTTTCATTGACCTTAGTCGGAACAACCTAATACTCATTGGCGTAGTAGAATAGATTAAGGAAATAGCATATACTAGAGTTTCCTATGGCTTCATATAATTCCTCGTATATTCCACAGTTCCCTAGAACATATTATTTCCTTGTCCATACAACTATTTGATTCAGATTACAGATATGACGATATTGAACTATTAAAAAATGTTTGAAACTCCTATCTCCGGCGTTCATAAGTTCTCTCAAGCCGAGGGAATAAGAAGGAGGAAAAGAGGGAGAGAGAAGATAATCGGAGGATGGAGGCCGCGGTTATAGAATATTAAATGAATTAGAATTGGGTTAAGAAATGAATACTCTTTCTGATTGATTTTGTATATATCTTTTTCTATATCTGATTATGTCGGGTATACCCTTTGTACTCAGTATATATATAAATACACACAGCCACAATTATTTGTGGATTTTACATTCTATCATGATATCAGTCAGGTCTCTCTAAAAATTCTCTGGCTTTTCCCAAATAAATTTTTTCTCTACTTGCATTATTTTTTTCGATCGTGTGGCCGCACCCACCCGCCTCCACCGCCGATTTCCGCCGCTGCTCCGCCAGTTTTCCGGAAATTGGCTGATCAGTTTTTCCCTCTTCCGCACGCTTCCTCACGCGTCATTTTGCCGGATTCCAAGCTCGGCCGTCGTGTCCTTCGCACGCCGCCACCGTGTGATCCTGCACCGCACTTGCTGCTCTGTCCCTGCACAAGCGTTAAATCAGTCGTCCACTGTCATTCACAAGCTTGATGTGTGTTTGGTGCGATTTGATTTTACAATTGTGCTTGGATCTGTTCTCGATGACGTCAATCACTCTTCCTTCGTTGATTAATTGAATCACAACAAGCTTGATGGTTCCAACTACTCGCACTGGCGCAATCAGGTTACTTCTGTTTTACGAACTGTCAAGCTGATTGGTTATGTTGATAGTACGACTGTCTGCCCTCCGGAGACTGCGAGCTCGTCCTCCAAGGAATCTGAAGACAAAGCTTCTGACGATGCTAATCTCCGTGATGTTTGGATCAAGACAGATCAGCTTGTTCAAACTGCACTTTTTCATCCCTGAATCCTTCTGCAATGTGAGCAGTTGATGGCATGATCACTGCTGCTCAGGTATGGAATGCTTTGGCTACTAAATTTCAGAACAATTCTCGTGCCCTTCATATCTTTCTCGTTGATCGTTTTATGGAGTTCGTCAAGAAAATCTATCTGTCCAAGAATATTATGCTTGTTTTAAAGATATTCTTGATGAATTGCGTGCTCTTGGTAATTCCCTCAATGATGAGGATATTGCTATTGTATTTTGTCGTGGCTTGAATGATACACTCTCTCAGTATTCTTCTGCTCAAATGGTGAAATACTTTTACCTCCTTTGTACACCATTGTTGCTGATGTTGAAGCATTAGAAATTTTGCTTGACCGGTTCCCTCTACTTTTACTGCTTCTCAACAGGTATTCAGACAGGCAAATCGG
>JAULKK010327485.1:0-11073 GCA_032355705.1 Rubia peregrina | reverse complement strand
AAATTAATATATAAACAATAAATATATCATGTGACATATCGTTAAATTTGTCTTAACATCTATTTTTAAATATTAATATTTTATGCGACATTATAATATACAACTAGAAATATTTACGGTCAAATATGCTCATTGAAGACCGTGAAAAACAATTCAGAACTTAATAGTGGGACAGAGGAAGTATATATTAGTACACTACTAATATGAGCCCGCTTAGTTGGAGATGCAAAGACGTCTGATAGGACACTTAAAATGACCAATGTTCGTCAGGTAGGTGGTACAAGCAGCAGCTGTTCTCAGCTTCCTAGATATGTTTTCCTATGAAGTTAACATGATACTCCCATGTCTCATTCAAATCTGCACAGAATCTTTTTTCAATCAAAATTGTCAAACTTTATGAGCAATAATTTTATCGTATGAGACATTGTTAGATTCGTCATTCCATGTAGTTTCTAAATTTTTTTATGCGCCGTTATTGTCCTTAACTACACATATTTACATTCAAACAAGTTTGTTAGACACCGTGAAAAAAAATCGTACAAATTTGAATGGAATGAAGAGATTAGCTTTTTCATCTCGTGTGTGCTTCACTTATTTCTTCTTATACACTAGTCTGTTAACACCGTGCGATGAGCGGTGGATTGGATAATGAATCTTAATAATAATTTTTATAAATATTTGATAAAAAATTATTTAGATCATTTTTACGATGTTTTTTGTTGGTATTAATGAGAAAGAAATAAATACTCATCATCTGTAGGGAAATGACTAAAAAAGTGTTTCATATAATTAAATTTGTGAGATGAAGCATGTAAATCATCAAGAAATTATTTATAGAATTTTTTCCTTCTAAATATGTTAAAGTTAAAATTTATTGTAAATAAATACTCCATTCGTCCCACAACTACTGGGCACTTAACTTTTCTA
Organism: Rubia peregrina; assembly: GCA_032355705.1. Classification (NCBI taxonomy): domain Eukaryota; kingdom Viridiplantae; phylum Streptophyta; class Magnoliopsida; order Gentianales; family Rubiaceae; genus Rubia; species Rubia peregrina. The sequence continues at coordinate 10,146 of JAULKK010327485.1, read as the reverse complement.
AAGTCAAATTTTGTAAATTTTTACCATTAATATAATTTTATATATATATATACAGAGTATATATGATAAAAATATCATGTGATGTGCTGTTAGATTCATCTTAACATCTATTTTCTAAATTTCAAATTTTTATGCTGAAATGGTATACGTAGCTAGATATATTGAAGCTTAAAGATGATCATTGGAGACCGTGAAAAAATAAATGGGCTAAAAGTAATGGGACTGAAGGAGTAATGATTACAAAGTCATAACAATAAGGGCCGGATTCCTAAAACATGAAACACACCTCATCATATACTATACTCCGTCAGTCCCAACTCAAACTGCACACTTATTATTTGACATTATTCTCTATCAAAATGTGATAGCATATTTGATTAAATGTATAAGCTATAATATTATCATATCCAATATTGTTGGATTCGTCATAATCAGTAATTTCTCAAAAGTAAATTTTTGTTTGTTGTTATTATACGTAGTTAAACATATTAAAGGTTAGACAAGGTTTTTAATGAGCTTGAAAAATATGTTGTGCTCTTTGATCTGGGACAGAGGGAGTATGCATAAGAGGTAAAACTCTGTCGTGTTGCAAAAGTTTATGCTGAGAAGCTCTGTCACTTTCTATCACAAGAAATAACTTTTCCTTGCTACACTCACGAACAACCACATACCCTCTGTCCCAGCTGTATTTGCAATGAGAGAAAGAGGAAGTATTTTTTTGGATATGAATTGTTTATTCATATGGTAGGGTTAATTTTTTTAAATTTTTCTGTCCCACTTGTTGATTAAGGTTAATCAACAGCACAACCACACACCAGAACCACTGGATGATCCACCCCAACGCAGCGATGCCACACGACAACAGCCCCACCACACGGCCCACCCCAATGCAGTGATGCCACCGGGCCACCCAACGCATTGGCCATCGGAGGGCCCAGCAGGCCGCTCCACCGTCTCTTCTCCAGTTGTGAGCGTCTCTTCTCTGCCATAAGATTCTCTTATTAGCTATGAGCATCTCTTTTCCAACCATGGTCAAAGTTGTGAGTGTCTCTTATTTGACCATGGTCAAAGATGAGCGCAAATTTGAGATGGATTTGACCTGGAGAAATGAGCTCGTGGTTAGAGAAGCTTTGGCAGTGAACAGAGAAGCGGGGAATGAAGAAATGTAGTTAAAATGGAGGAGGCAGAAGAGGGCGGAGAAGTAGAGGATGAAGGGAGGCAGTTGGAGCGAAGAAGAAAAATATGGATGGAGAAACGGAAGATGAAGGGAGGCAATTGCAGTGGAGGAGGAAGAGGAGGTGACTAAAAATGTGGGAGGAAGCGGATGCGAGTTTGTCTGATGAAAGGGGGAAGGATTAATTAGGTTAGGAGAGGCTGCTATGGGTTAGAGGATGGGTTAGGATTTAATTTGGGATGGTTAGGAATTAATGTAGTGAAACAATTAATTCAGAATATGGCCAGCCAATTAAAATAATAATAAAAACTTACTAATAATGGGGGGAAAAGTGATAAGTGTGAATTCAGCTCAAACAACCCAAAGAGGAAAGTGTGCAAATACAGTTGGAATGGAGGGAGTACTTAAGTTTTGATATCACCACATAAACACATTATCATACTCCTATAGCATATTGAAATTTCATAACCAATCTCAAAGACACATGTTTGTCTGTCTGAAAATTTTAAGATGCATTAAAAGGTTCATTTGCCAATTCTACAAATTCTACAAGGGTGGGGTTTCATAATATAAAACTAACCAAGAGTCAATATTCCCACACAAAAAAATCCTTGTTGTTGCTCAGTATCCTCCTGGGTACGTAACCTTGCAAGCTTGTTGGTGACAACAACATCAAGCTACCCAGCTCCCTAAACAATATCTTTTTCTTCTTTGTCGAGACATCGTGTGTAATCTCGGCATAGTAGGTCATATTGTGCATCATCAACAAAATAAGATCGGAAACATTGTGCATGACAAACTTCTTGAACCCATTAGGAAGATTATGTTGGGTCTTCTTATCAGTCCCGTATCCAATGTTGGGTATCAAAGTAACTCCCTATAAATTTATCCTTACTCGGGAGTCAATACCCTTGGGCCTGCGCCAACTCTCCAAACAACCATATGCATTCTTCTTTGTCATCATCTTCCAAACACTCCTAAAATATGTAAATCAACCTAGAGTTCCATTTTCTGCCAAAATGAGATTAAAATAAATGAACAAGACCTTAAAACTTTATAAACCTCCATATGCAAATAGTCATCTTTCCATAGCTATAAAAAATAATTTTGACACTCTTCTTCTTTTCAATGGACGTGGCATCTGCATTCTGCAATCTACAGAAGATTAATCAACATATTTTCCTCATAAAATTGCATGCAAATACTTATAACAATGTACTTTAAAACCAATAAACACCTTACAAAATTAAACATGAAGAACAATGAAACAAAATTCTCACCAAAAATCGCATCCAATGCATATAGATCCACCGAATTAGAAGAATCCTCAAATGGTCCTCCGCACAAAATCTCCACCTCACTCAGGCTGAGAATCGATAGATACCTAAAGCAAACAAATGTTGTCTTCCCTAGAAAGGCATGTAGAGAAGCACTCTGTCCTCAGCATAGATAAGCAATATTTTTCCTTCTAAATTGCAGAAAGAACCTCATAAGTATTGAATTGGCCATAGAATTGAAGACATGTTATCCTGAATTCTATGACATGCCTAATAAAAATGACAATATAGTTATTGAAGAAAATACACAATATTTTAAGGGTAGAAAACTACATAAGACAATTACAAAGAGCACGAGAAAATTAATATATGATTATAACACTATTTAAACTGACGGCAGCTTAATTTGCAAATATGGAAATGCACAAATTTATGCTTATTAGGGAACATCTTTAGCTAATCCATATTTTGGGACAACATCTCATTCTATATCCAATATAAAAGGAATGTAAAAGGCTCATTATTCCATTGTTCAAATTCTTGCAACAGCAACATTTTGGTTTATGTGTAAAATAAGAGATAAGTTGCTCGTTGAGAATTCTTTATCTTGAATCATAGACCCATCATTGACATTACATGTCAGTATACCCTCTTTGCCACCCCCTTCTGCATGACTCATTACAAGCAGATAATTGGATTCTAATGGCATAGCACCATTTTGTAAAGCAGTAGAAACACCATACTTCCAAACTGGTATGACATCAGTTGTCGATTTAATGACTAATACAACTCATGGCCAGGTAACATACTAATATAATCCTTATAATACAGTTGATAAATAAGCATACATTCAGGAGATATTTTCAACAAAAATTTGCAATTATCATGAATATATTGTTGAATTACAGTCCTGCTCAAGTTGGTCAGCATATTCCCCGGCCATGACTGCCTGAGTAGTAAATAATTTGTCCCTGAACTAAGAGGAAATAATTGAAACTAATCATTCCAACTTCTAAGAGAGAAAACAACTTGCACTATATCGGATATGTATTTGTATTCTAAAAAAATTAATAAATATTTACAATTAGAGAACTTAGAGAAAAACATAAGGACAACAACATCCCTGGAAAAAAATGACACTAGAATATACAGAATACTACAGTAAATCACATAAACAGAGCTCAACGATTACGCGAGCAAGTTGATAGAGTCGGAGATCACCTTCAAGCTGTCGTCACCATAGACCTCATCACCATACTGACACCACCACCACCACCACCACCACCTACTCTCAGCACCACTCAGCACCACAAAAATCTATAATTTGATTGAACTCAGAGTGTAAGTTCAAAAGTCACAACTTTGGATTCAACTCAAGGGATTCCGATAGTGGAATTATGGTAGGGGACAACCGCAAAAATATAAATAGAGTTAAGTGCTAAAATAACCATTAATTTTGGTTGAAAGTGTCAATCTAATCATGTAAAATCTGAAAGTGCAATTGTAACCCTATTATTTGATTGAAAGTGTAAATCTAACCCTGAAAATATGAATTTGACCTAAATTCTTTCAAATGACTATTATACCATTGTTAAAATATAATTAGAAAAATTAGAAAAGTTAAGCTAGTAGTGCCAGCGGTACTCTGTTCAAAAAATACCTTGACCCCTATTCATCAGAAAATACAATTGCAGCGCATTCATTCTTCTCCATAGAAGCAATGCCTTAACTCTGTAATTAGGTGCCAATTCTGTTAGCGGAGGTGAATTATCTGTTAAGTTCTAAAATAGCAGAGAAGGGGAACACAATAGTGGCGTCTTCCTCTTCTCCGGACATTATCCCGCCACTATAATCGGCAGAGGAAGGCACCAAACCACATATAACGAGAAAAGTGTGTGACACAAGGTAAGATTTTCCCATCACTTCACTATTCATTTAGATATGCTTCTACATGGAAATAATGGCTAACCGAAGCAGGCACGACCGTGGGCCTACCTGCCTGACCTCTTTCTGCCTCTCTTGTAGGTTCAGATGCATACTGGACTGGTGTGGATTATCACTAAACATATGACAAAATATGGTATTAACATTGGCGTCATCTGTGGGGATCAAACTTTTAACATCCACGCAACTTGCAGAAGATGGAGGCACGGAGGTCCGAGAATACAGGCAACCAAGTGACGATAGAAGATGTAACACAAGAGGATGAGCCTTCTCCGACGCCGATGCCAATGAAAGAAAAACATCAAATTCGTACGTTGGAGGAGGTGGTGAAGAACTCAGAGATCTTTCAAACGATAATGGTATCCCAGAAGGAGATTATGAACGGACTAAAGGAAATGGAGAATAGGAAGCCCAATGGAGGGGACATGACATGAACCCAACGAAGCTTTTCCCAAAACAAGAGGGAGATTCTGAGGCACCCACTAGAGGAGATAAAGTGTCACAGACAGTTTGGGGTGGATCTAGGAGAGAGAAAATCATTGCCTCTCTGGGGAAAAAGATGTGAGTTGGAGCTAAAGAAACAATGGCAGACCGCGAGGTGAGAGATGGTTATGTACCACTCCAAATAAGAAGCAGGCCAAACGAAAGACACCTCCGAAGAAAAGAGATGAGGGCTCAAGAAGAGAGGCTAGGGGCTCGCCGTTTACCAGGTGGATACAATTGTTCATGGAAAACCCAAAACTAAAAATACCGATAAACTTGGGCCAGTATCATGGCGAGGGAGACTCAGAGGATCATTTGCACACCTTTTGTACCAACATGGCCACTTTTGCAATACCACATGCTATTTGGTGCAAGGTGTTCGCAACCACCCTGAAAGCCGTAGCCAGTGTATAGTTCAAGAACTTGGAAGAATGGACGATAGATAGATTCAGCTAGCTAGAGGAAAAGTTTTTAACCCATTTTATGCAAAGAAAAAAGTTTCAAAAGACAAGATTGGAGCTTCTTGCCATCAAGAAGAAGCGGGCAGAGACACTATCAATGTATTGGGAGAGATTTAACAACGAAGAAAACTAGGTGGAGTAAAAGTAGTAGCCATTTCCTCATTGAAATGTTTGTGAATGGCCTCACGCATGAGTTGCTCTTATGGGACTTCACTCAGGACCCGTCAGCAACTATTGATTAATTGATGAGAAGAGTAAAAACATTTCATAGGGATGACCTAGCTGATAAAGGGGGAAGGAAACATTGGTAGACCCTAGTCAGTGCACGGCCAACAAGGATAACTTGCAAGGAAAGATGAAGAAAGTAGGGCAGATCGAATAGGTAACATGTAGATATCCGGCAGGTTTAACAAGTCAGAAAGGATTTTCACCCGGTTGATCAAAACACCCAAAGAGATTTTTGCCCTGTGTGCAGGATAGAGCATCCTGGATGTGCCACCCAGAATGAAGATGCCGCGGGGGAAGAGGAATAAATCCCATTTGTGTGAGTACCATACCGACTATTGCCATGATATGAATGACTTTATTCATCTGAAGAACAACAATGAGGATGCGGAGCAGAGCAGGGAGCTAGCGCATATGGTAAACATTGTGAAGGATTACAACAGGGCCACCTACCAGGGCAAAAACAAGTGTGCAGGATTTCGGAAGCAGCAGGACAATCGGGGCAAGGCAAGGAGCCCCGACAGTGAGCGAAGGTGAGATAATGGAATATAGGTAGCCAAAGCTGAGAAAGTTAATGAACACCGCAAAAGACAGAGAGAGAATACCCCCGGTGAGAGAGACAGAACAGCTACGGTAACATATATATACCCCCATCATAGGTGAAAGTGCAGGGGGAATAACCGAGTCCCTGCGAAAAGCGCACCGCAGGCAGACACCACAGACAACATCGGAGAAAAGGAAGTTGGCAGCAAATGAAGCAATAACATTTGATGACAGCAACTCGATACTGGGCAAGCCAACAGGTGCAGATGCAGTTTTTATAACAGTTAGAGTGATGGATAAAATAATCCGTCAGGCATATGTCGATAGAGGAAGCTCTACGGAAGTTATGTTATAACATTGTTTCGAGAAGCTGGATGATAATACCAAGAGAAAGTTGGAAAAGACGAGCACCCCACCGGTGGATTTTGCAGACAGGACGGTATGGCTGGAAGGCACCATACTTCTCCCAGTGATAGTGGGAGAGGGTGAGAGAAGTAAAATGGTGGACATGGAATTTATAGTTGTGAAAGCAAACAACCCCTACAACCTAATACTAAGCAGGTCGGCGCTGGCATTACTCAAGGGCATAATGTCTACCATGCACCTGTTGTTGAATTTTCTGACCGAAAGAGGGATAGCCACAGTTAAAGGAGACCAACATAGAGCCAGAGAGTGCCACATGATCACACTCAGCAAAAGGAAGTAAGAAGATGAAGACGGGAGCTGTGAGACACGGGTCAACAAAGCAAGGCCTATCAAGTTAATTAAGAATGGAAATGACCCTTCAAAACTAGGTTTAGGGGTGGAAATGGTAAGGCTGAATGAAAGCTGGTCGGTGCAGGTAGGAACTAACCTCCCAGCTCGGGTGAAAAGTAAACTGATAAAGTTTCTAGAGGAGAATGGACGAGCCTTTGCTTGGAAGCCGAAAGATATGACGGAGGTGTCAAGGGATGTAGGTTGTCATGAGCTGAAGGTGGATCCCTCTTACATGCCAGTCAAGCAAAAACAGAGGATGTTAAGCAGGGAAAGGAATGAAGCAGTCAACAAGGAGGTGGGTAAGCTAGTTGCAGCAGGGATCCTAGAAGAAATACCTTTTCAAACCTTGCTGGCTAACCCAGTACTAGTTAAGAAGACTGATGGTAGCCGGAGGATGTGTGTAGACTATACAGACCTGAATAAGGCCTGCCCCAAAGATGGTTACCCATTGCCAGTCTTCGACCTGAAGGTAGATGCTCTTACCAACTACCCAATCTAATGTTTTCTTAATGCATATAAGGGGTATCATCAGATTCACATGTTGGAAAGCGATGTAGAGAAAACTTATTTCATCACAAAGAAGGGGGATTTCGGTTACCATACGATACCTTTTGGCTTGAGAAACGCTAGAGCAACATCTCAAAGGGTGGTGGATAAATTTTTCTGGAAGCAGATTGGGAGAAACCTAGAGACATACGTAGATGACATGGGGATAAAAAGTAGCCAATACGAGACTTTCATGGAGGACGTCAAGGAGACCTTGTTGCAATTCTGGTTGACTGGGATGAAGTTGAACCCAACCAAATGCCAATTTTGAGTGGGGGCAGGGAAGTTCTTAGGGCACTTGGTGTAAAATGTGGGCTTGCATGCAAACCCCAAAAGATAAAGGCTATTTCAGAAATGAAATTGCCAAGCACGATGAGGGAGATTCAGAGCCTGAATGGAGTGGAGTTGAACTATGCCCTACGCTTCAAGTTCCCAGCCTCAACCAATGAAGCCGAATATGAGGCACTAATCGTGGGCATACAGATAGCCAGGAAGCTGAAAGCAAAGAAGTCGCAGGCCTACGGAGATTTGATGCTAGTGGCCAACCAGTACAATGAATAGTATACTGTCAAGGAGCTGACAATGATGAATTAGAAGAACAAGGTCAGAAGCTTAGCGGCTGAGTTTGAAGAATTTGATATTAACGGGGTTCTAAGGTCGCAGAACAAAATGGCGGATACGTTGAGACAGTTGGCCTCTTCTACTCATGAACACTTAACCAAGATCGTGCTGGTTGAGGAGCTAGCCTGCAGGTCAGTAGATGCAGGACATGTAGCAGTGATACGGGGACCAACGACTGATTGGATAACACCTATTCAAAACTACCTGGAGCGTGAGGAACTGTCAACCGAGGAAAATGAGGCAAAAGCAGTAAAAAGAAAGGCACTACAGTATGCTATCAGAAACGAGCTGTTGTATAAGAGGGGTAACACCGAGTCGTGGCTCAGATATGCAGGTCCCAAGTTGGTAGAACGAATTCTCAGGGAAATTCATGAAGGAAGTTGCAGCAGTCACCAGGGAGAAAGAACAATGGCGATGCAGGCAGTAAGAGAAGAATACTATTAGTCAACCATGAGAGTAGATTTGGAAAAAAAAGGCCAAATTTTGAGAGGTATGACGATGGCCTCCCAAATTTTGGTGCCGCTGCCGAAGACAGGGCGTATATTGTTAAGTGTTTGAGCATTTTATGATTGAATATGTGCTAGTTATGTTAGCTTGTTTTTGTTCAGTTTTTAGTTGATCTTCGTTGGCTCGAGGACATATTTTTTTGAGTTCTTGGTGTATGATTCGTACGCGATCCTCATCACAAGAACCCTTACACTGGGACCCTGAGTTGGAATTGAACATTGGAAGGGCTAGGAGACTTTCGTTGGAAAATGTGAATATCAATTCTCCTAGTGACCATTTTACCATATTTTCAACCTACATGGATCAAAACGAGGAGCAAGAAGGTGACTTTCCCAGAGGAGGACCTCAACCTCCCCCCCAACAAGGGAGAGAAGTCCCGGTGAGACAAGTAACAATGCTGGAGATGATGACTCCCAATCTTGAGCACAGACCTATATGTATCACATATCCGGCAGTTGGAACTCACCGGCATTTTGAACTGAAGTCCGGACTGATTCACTTGCTACTGTTATTCCTTGGTAGGCAAGGTGAAGATCCCAACAATCATCTTCTCGAATTCTACATGGTGTGTAGTGGAATGCTTCCCGATGGGGTCAATGAGAAGCTGCATATGTTGAAGGCATTTCCATTCTCCTTGAGTGATGCCGCAAGAGATTGGCTACATTATCTTCCACCAGGGAGTATCACTTCTTAGATCGAGTTGAAAAGGAAATTTCTCTCCAAGTACTTCCCGGTCTCGAAGTCCACCGTGTTGAAGAAGGACATCATTAATATCATCTAATAGCATGATGAGTCTTTTTACGACTACTGGGAGAGGTTTAAGAAACTACTCGTAAGTTTCCCCTACCATAGCTATTCGGAGGGAGACCTAGTGTATTACTTCTACAATGGTCTCCTTGATCAAGACCAACGGTTAGTGAGGGAAGTATGTGGTGGCTCTATTGGGACCAAATCCGCTACAGAGGCCATGAACCTTTATGAAAAACTTACAGAGGAGTCGAGGAATTTCAGCTCAAGGGCAGATATGCAGAGGCAAAATCCCCACAAGGCCGATGCTTCTTCCAACCCTGGGAAGCTTGAAGACCAAGTTACAAATCTTACTTCAATGGTCAAAGCATTGATAACTCAGTCCCGGGCAAAACCATAGGTCAAGTCTTGCGATATTTGTTCTTCTTCGCATCCAACAGACTCTTTTCTAACTTTGCAAGTTGACTACGTGGAAGAAGTGAGTGCTATAGTCTATCAATGAGGTCAAGGGTACCAAAACCAAGGGTACCAAAATCAAGGGTATCAAGGATACCAATAAGGCAGGGGCTACCAAAACCATCCGTACAATGCGGCTAACCAAGTGCATCCAAACCTTCGTTATGGGAATGCACAAGGTGGCCAAAACGTCCAACCTTGCTGCCCTCCTCAACAACCATACCAGCCACCTCAAACGCAATACCAAGACTTGGTGATAAACCTCAGAATCAAGGTGAGAGTTTGGGGATGTCAAACCAAGAGATCATGCAAGCCATTGGAAAGTTGACAATGTGTGCTGACAAGAACGAGAAGCACCAAGAGAAAACCGACTCTAGCATCAAGAACCTAGAGACACAAATGATCC
>JAULKK010327477.1:0-11073 GCA_032355705.1 Rubia peregrina | reverse complement strand
TTTTTTATTTTTAATGAATGATATATATGATAATCGGTAATAACCGAAACCGAAACCGAACCGAACCGGTAAAACCGACAATATTATCGGTCGGTTATTCGGTTCCTTATAAAATTTTATAAACCGGTAAAAATCGAAACCGATTAACCGGCTAACCGACAAACCGACCGGTTGAACACCCCTACTAATAAGTAACACTTTATATTTTGTTTTTTAATTATTTGTAAATTTTATGTACTCCCCCGTTTCTTTAATAATAGCACACATTCTAAACATGACTGTTTTTTTTTGTTGGCACACCTGCAGCCATGTCCAAAAAAGGACACAAAAGGTACATGAACAGAACACAAAAGGTACATAAAAAGGACACAAAAGCCATACATCGAATTTTGTACATAAACAGGACACCAAAGGTGCCCTATTGCAGCTTTTATTCTTATCCAATGATTACCAATTATCCAAGAACCAAACTAAGGGTGTCATTGTTAAAGAAACAGATGGAGTAAAGAAGAAGAGAAAATCTCATCGACTAACGGTTAGATCAATCATAAAAAATTATTTCAATAAATTTTAGGATTAAATTATAATTATTATACACCACAATACATTTTTAAAGTTTTTCAGAGTTACGAAAATCTCGTTACAATAAATAAAAATAAACATAAAATCAACCTCATTAATTACATCAATTATAAAATAATCTCATCTAACGATTATTGGTCTAAAATAAGAATTTGTGAAAGAATATATAGTAATTTAAATTCAATCATTTAATTTTTGACTTTTCACATTCAATTCACTCCACACATTTTTCCTTATATAAAAACTAAATTCAAATAAACATTACCCGCTATTAAGATAACAACCTAAATATTACCAGTTATTGAAATAGAGAAAGTCTCAAGAAACGCGGCATGTCCATAAGTTTATGGACAGTCCATTGTACTTTTTATCTTAAATGTTGTGATTTTTATAAAATTTAAATATTTTAATTTAAAATTTAAAACAAATAATAATGTGTATTTGAATGTGAAAATAAAAAATATAATAAAAAAATATTTTAAAATTTCTTGATATAGATGTAATTTAACAAATGTAGTATATGAGTAAAAAAATATAGCGAACTGTTCATAAACTTATGGGCAAACCGCCTGTCTGGAGCCCCACTCATTGAAATAAACCTTCATATTTCATTGCCTCTTTGTTCTTCCATCCTACTTCAAATTATAAAGGATTTTTTACACTTCTAACCCTAACTTTAGGCTGAAGTGCCATTAAAACCCACAAAATGAAAATGTGTCAAAATAACCCTAACTTTATGATAAAATGTGCAGTCATAACTTTTTGTCACTATTCTGTCATTGACTCATCAATTTGGGTGTTGACCATACCTGAAATGACGAATATACCCTCGCGCCATAAGATGAAAAGGGATAAAATGATAATTCAACTTATGGGAGAAATGGTATTTTTGTCATTTCAAGTCCGGTTAATACTCAAATTGATGAGTCAACGCCGAAAAAGTGACAAAAGGTTATTAGTGCACATTTTATCATAAAGTGAAGGTTATTGTGACACTTTTTCATCTTACAGAGTTATATTGACACTTTCAATCTAAAGTTAGGATCATTTTACCACTTGACTCTGAAAATGTAATTTTGAATCAATTAATAATTTTTAATTCATTATAATGTATATTTTTATAAATAGTAGTTTTCTATAAATCTCTATCAAGTAATTTTATTAGGCGATAAACCTCAAAAATGATCTAAAATTTTTCTGAAAGTGTCAAAATAATCCCTTCGAGAGTGTTGAAACAACCATATGTTTTTATTGAATGTTACCATTATGCCCATCTGACCCAAGATCAGCGTTGATTGGATAAATTCCAGCATTGATTATTCCGTAAAGGACCAAAATACCACTGTTTAATTTTTTATATATATAAAAATTGGATGATTTTACCCTCATGAAATCGGCCCCACCATCAGAGTTTATCAAGAATTCGAGGGTTATATGAGCACTTAAATTTGATTTCTAGGTTATATTACCACTTAATTTGAATTTTTGGGTTTGGATCGGTAATTTTTAAACAATTTCCAAAATCACAGCAAACAAAACGTATTTATAAATTATCTATTAAAAACACCCCCTTATCTCTGAGAATTAATTATGTTTTTTATTGATTCATAAGCATCTGAACTTATAAAAGAGATGAATAAGTAATTAAACAGTCTGAATTGTTATCCTTTGATGTGCAAATCTATGGCAAATTCTGAAAAACTTAGGAAACGAGGCCTAAAATAAGTAGGTTGAATGAACACCAGCTGGATGACACAAGATGGCTCGATACAAGCATCGGTCCAATTTACACAGACAAACACAAATTCACTTTTTTTTAAATGGAATTTGAACCATTCTGGGCACATGACTCCACTGAAGACATAATCACCAACGAATTCAGTTCAAGCTTATTAGTCTCTACATTTTCGATTGCATATTTGCTTCCACCGCCAAAACCCGTGGATCCCATAAAACTGGAAGTACTAGAAAGCTTTAAAAATAGTGCTAAAACTGATGGTGCGTGAGGTTTAGTGAGAGGCGATTTGGTAGTGGCATTGGAACTTCGAGGTGGTAATGGTGCATGCGTCACCACCAATGAAAATTGGTTTGTCATTTCCATTTTCATTTCCATGGGTCGATTTGCTTTGAGTGGCATAGGTGGTGTCAGCGACGAGCATCAATGGTGGTGCTCCCATAGAAGTTTGGCGTAGGTGGTGTTAGCGACGAGTTCAGAGGAATGAAGAATGGGGAAGACGAATAATGGAATGGGGGAGATGAAGATGCAAATCAGAGAGGGCAAAATGAGTTTAGGGTTGGGATATTTGGGAGGGTCAAAACAGACATTTTACATTTTATTTATTTATACTTTTTTAAAAATTAGAAGGGTATTTTGATCATTTCAAACAATTCCGAAGAAAATCGGCGAATTCAGGGCCATTTGGCCATTTTACAAACGAGTTTAGGGTCATTTTGGCACTTTGAAAGAACTGGAGATTATTTAAGCACTTTAATATATATATATATGATCATTTTCACATATTTCTCAATTATTAATGTTAAAATATATTTCGAAACGATTGATTAAAAGGTACTCTTCATTCTACTATAAATGAAATCTTATTACTCCCTTCGTCCCAACCTAATCTGCACACTTTTTGTTCAACCTTTTCAAGATATGTTTGACCATAAATATCAATTAGCATATAGGCACCAATATCATCATGTGATATATTGTTGGATTCCCCGCATAATGTATTTTCTAAATATCAAATTTTAATACACTATTAGTGTATGTAACTAAAGTTATGGGTGGTCAAACATGACCTGAGCAAATTGACCAAAAGTGTGCAGATTCGTCCGTGGCAAAGGAAATAGATATTTTTAGCTCAATATACATATTTTAAGTGTTAACTTTTATACGCCTTTTTCCCATAATATTTTTACGAGAGCAAATAACTTCATTGACCCCTTAACTGTCACGGTCATTCATCTTAGATCCCTTGTATTTTTTTGAACATTTTTTATCATTCAACTTAAAAAAACTGAATCGTGGCCATTCCGTCAGGTCAGACCTTTAAGCAAGGTTTTCAGCGTTAATTTTAATGTTAAAAGCGGCATTTCCTATTTTATTTTATTTCTTTTTTTCCTTTTCTTTTTCCCCTTCTTCTTTCCCCATTCTGCTGCACCCACCTGAAACCCGCCACCCTCCACCCTTAAAACCCGCTACCACCTGAAACCCTCCACCCCAGCCCGCTACTTGAAACTTGTCGCCCTCACCTCTTGAAACCCGCCACCCCCACCTTTTGAAACCCCAATTTTCTCTCCGAAATTAATTAGCTTTTCGTCTACGATGAGCTTAGGGAGGAGGAGAGGAATAGTGAAGGCGAGGATGGGTTCCGATTCCGATACGGGGAAGGGGAACAAGGGGTGGTGTCGATGAAGAGGAATAGGTGGTGGGGCAACAAAGTGAGATCATGAAAGGGAGAGGGGAGGGGAGAAAATAAAAAAAAAGAAATAAAAAAGAAAGAAAGAAGACATGAAAAACATAAAGGAAAAAATTGAAAAATGACTATTTTATCCCTAAAACTTATGCTTTGACATGACTTGACGGTCTGAACTGACGGAATGACCACGATACAACAATTTTGTAAATTGAGGAGTTAAAAGTTCTTTTTTAAAATTAAGGAATCTAAGGTGAACGATCGTGATAGTTAAGGGGTTACCAATAGGGTGTTCAACCGGTCGGTTTGTCGGTTAGGCGGTTAATCGGTTTCGGTTTCTACCGCTTTATAAAATTTTAGAAGGAACCGAATAACCGACCGATAATGTTGTCGGTTATTACCGGTTCAGTTATTACCGGTTATCATAAATACCATTCATTTAAAATTTAAAATATAAATTCATATTAATATTGATCAGTAGTTATAGCCGTAAAACTTGGAATATAAGGTAAATTTTTTAGAAATTGGATAATTGTGTTGCATATGAGTTGAATAATTTTTTAAAGTAATATTAAAATTGTATCCCATCGATAATTATTATTGTTGTGCACAATTATAAGATACATCGACTTTTGTTTTGCATAATTATTTGATTTGGCCATAATTATTATTTAAATATATATGGGTTAATAATATAGAGTTTAAAAAATAGTTAATGTGGGTTAGTAATTTAAAATTTTCTTATTGGGTTTGTGATCCAAACTCAAAGTTTAATGGGTTAATTTTTGGAGTTGAAAGTAATTAATTAGTTATTATACTATAAAATCTCTTACCAGTTATCCAGTTAGACCGATTACCAAATAATAAAATCGATAAAGAAACTGATTAACCGACATAACTGGATAACCATAACTGATATTAACCAATTAACTTGTAAATTGAATTAAATACCAGTTCAGTTTTGACCGGTTATCAGTTTTCCTATTTTTTTAACACCCCTACCTATCATTGTATTAAAAAATCCAAACATATTGTTATTTCAAATTATGTGTTTGTTTTGATTTTCTTCAGTGATATATGTGTACGTGTGTATATACATATATATAGATATAGTATGAAATATTTATGGGTTTAAATATATCTTTAGAAGTTATATATTTTAACAAATTATGATTGATTATATATAGTAAAGAATTAAAATCAGTAACATATTATAATATTAGCATGTTATTTTTAGGCAGCTTGAGTTTAGATTAGTCAAAAATTAAATCAGTAACATATTATAATATTAGTATGTTATTTTAAACAATATGTGTACATATTTCTATCAAAAGTACTCCATCCTTGTATAAAAAAATTCAAATATTTTGTTATTTCTGATTATGTGCTTGTTTGGATTTTCTTTAGTAATATATGTGTGTGTAAGTGTGTGTGTATATGTATAGATATAGTATGCGATATTTATGAGTTTAAATATATCTTTAGAAGTTATATATTTTAATAAGTTATGATTGATTATATATAGTAAAGAATTAAAATCAGTAACATATTATAATATTAACATGTTATTTTTAGACAACTTGAGTTTAGGTTAGTCAAAATTACTTCAATAGCCCCATTTTACAGCACCAAACAAATAATTTCCATTATACGGTGCTTGGGAGGAGTAACATTATATGGTTCTGCATCGTATATAATTCATTATAACATTTATTTTTTAAAATATTTATTATTCTATTCCAAATATTAATGATTAAATATAATTTGAATGGTTAAAAATTAAAGTGTGCAGTTAAATATTTTAATAGATGAAAATTAAAATAAAATTATTCTCAAATTTGTTTATTCCGTCGAAAGTTAACATTCAAGATTAAATAAAAATAGCATTTAAATAAGTTCAACACTTAATAATGATCAAAATTTGTTTGATTGATCAAATTAAACCAACGTTTATAATAAAATTAAAAGAAGGAGAAGAAGAATGATAATGAACGAATCATTTTTCCTGATTAAACTTTAATATTCTATTCTATGTATATTTGTACCTTATATCTTTTGTACTCACATATAAATATTAATACACACCCGAACACTGTGGATTTTATATACACTTATCACATAGTAATATAGGAGGTGCACACACGCAAGTCCCTAAGAAGATTCATCATCCAAATTAGTTTCGCCAAAGAATTGGCCATATCACGATATTCTAATCCGAGATTGAATGAGAAATTGTGAGTTGTTTCTTAGCACTCCAAGAAACTAGATTATAGCAAAGGAAAATGGCATAACCATACATGGATCTGCGAGTTTCCAAACACTAAGGCCAGTAGTCATCAGAATACCTAAGTATGCATGAGTGGCAGACAGAACCGTGTGGAATATCAAGCCAAAGTGAAGAGTACCACAAACTTAGCGCAAAATTCGAATAATGCCCTGTAAATGGTCATCAGTGGGTGCCTGCATAAACTGACTGACGTGTTGACATCATAAGACAAGTTGGGATGTGTGATTGTCAAGTACTGAAGTGCACCAACCAAGGAACTATAAAGAGTGAGATTACCAAACGGCTTACTAGAATAACTGAGTTGAGAATAAGTCACAAATTGAGTAGTGACAGAAACTGCATTTGTCATGCTAGCTCAGATTAGTATGTTCTTGGCATATTTTGCTTGACCAAGGAACAAATCATCTGAAGTAGGAAGAACCTCCAAACCCAAGAAATAGTGTAAGGTGTCAAGATCGTTGATCTTAAACTTATAATTCACATGATCAATAAACTTACAATGAGCGCACCATTATTTGCTTGGATAACAATACATCAATCTAAACCAACAAATAGAGTGAGGAGGCATCTTTGGTGCATACGAATAGTAAAGTGTCCAATGAGCTGCAAGTGAAAACAAGGCTAATAAACAAGGCTAGGAGCTGAAATTTTATATTATCGAGTTATAAGAATAACCAGCATGAGAAACAGTAGGAGAGGGTCCCCAAATGTAACAATGTAGAACAATGCCCCAAACGACTATGCCAAAACTCCACTGGCTCTATTGGATTTAGTAAAAGAAACTTAAACCGCACCACCATAATTTAAGACGTGGATACTAAAATAAATCGTTACTAAAATAAATACGATGATTATCGTGATAATGAGCTATCCGGATTGGATTTTAGATCTAGCCAATTCTTCTCTCTCCAAATATAAAAATTCTTTAAAACAAGTACACTAAGATAATGAAGGAACATTATTTTACTCATAGACCGGGCATGAAAAGACAGCAACAAGAAGAAGATGCATCACCATTACATTACACTAGCGGTGTGGTCAAGATCGGATGATTGATTTTTCGAACCCATTCTCCATCTTACTACTTTTGGCAATTACATGTGTATGATGTGTTGCTCTACTTCGCAACATATTCTTGGCCTTGTAGCTGTAGCTAGGGCACACTTATCTCATCAATAATTGTCATGCTTAATAGCCTATGTGCATCAATTCATCATGAAATATTTGCAAAAATCATCGGGGATATAAAAAAAAATCATGTCATGTACTCATCTGTCTCATTTCAACCTGCAATTTAGTTATAAATTTAGCCAAAAGTTTCTTAACTTTGACTATAAAATTGAATTAGTATACAAATATAAATACTATTGTGTGATACATTATTAGATTCGTTGTAACATATGTTTTCAAAATATCAACTTTTCACAAGTTTTATTTATCAAGAATGAAAGATATGAAGGATCAAATATTTTTTAAGTTAACTGCCAAAAGTCAAAGTGTGCAGGTTGAAATGAGACGGAGAGATAGTGGTATAATTTATCTATAACTGAAGTATATTTAGATCATACAAAGACTTGAGTGAGACGGTCTCACTCATTCTTATTGTGAGACGAAGGGTCTAAGTACAATTATATAAATATGAGAAATGACATGGGGTACATTATATAATTTTTAAAATTTACTTATTACTTTGTCTCACCATAACTTATGGTGAGACGGTCTCATATGAGTCTTTCTCTATTATAATATATTACTTATTTTGATTCTTTACTATATATAATCAATTATATACCTTCTAAATATATATTAAAACCATAAATATCTCATACTATATCTATATATATGACTAAAGAAAATCCAAATAAACAAATAATCTGAAATAACAAAATATTTGTATACATATTATTTATTTACTATATACGACAAAGTCTTATTTTATACTGGCTAATTGTTAAATAAGGATATTTTATAATTAGTGAGACTAATTAAGTCATTTGATATTTACTTTTATTTATTACAATAAGATATACATAATTATGATAACATTTTTAAAAAGAATCTCAATATATAAATAATTACTTTTAAAATTTGAATGAAATATTATAAAAATAATCAATTTTTATTGTATACAACATTTAACGAATTCTAACTAAATTAATTATTTCACCTTATAACTCATATAGTTTTTCTTAGATGACTAAATTTTAAAATTTCAAATAAATTTTATTTCAATTTAAATGTAAGACACAAAATGTACATCATAACATTTTAATTAATAATATAGTGCAACGCGCGATGGTACTCTGCTAGTCTAAGAAAAACTATATGAGATAGTTAGAAATTGTTAAATATTGAATATAATAAAATTTGATTATTTTTATAATATTTCATTCAAATTGTTTAAAAAGTAATTATTTATATGTTGAGATTATTTTAAAAGACTATTGTAATTATATATCTCATTGCAATAAATATAGGCAATGCCTTGGAAAGACCGTTTTTCCATAGGCTTATGGAAAGACTGATTTTAATTAGAATAATAAAAGGTAAAAAATCTTTGTTGCAATATGAAAAATTTATTATGCAACGTGTAGTTGTTATAAAGTTTATACCCGATTCATACAACCCAAAAAATTTATCTTCATTTCTTCTAATTTTTACTTTAAACCTTGGTATTTCCATGGCTTATGGAAAGACCGTATTTCAAGAGATGGACTCATAAAAAAAAGTAAATATCAAATAATCTTATTAGTCTCACTAATTATAAAATGTCCTCATCTAAAAATTAGTCGAACATTTTGTTATAGATATTCGTATAAGTTATGAGTGATTATATATAGTAAAGAATGAAAAACAGTAACTTATTATAATATTCGTATAAGTTATGATTGATTGTATATAGTAAAGAATTGAACCAGTAACATATTATCATATTAGTGTGTTATTTTCAGACAACTTGGGTTTAGATTAGTTAAAATGACTTCAATATCCCCGGTTGGAAGCACCATCCAAAAAACAAATAATTTCTATTATATGATGTTTGAGACTAGGGGAGTCCACCGTGCACAATGTTATTTATTAAAAAATTAGGCCTAAATTTTATGTATTTTTTGTGTCTTAAATTTAAATTGAAAATACTTCCTCTGTTTTGTTATTTATGACACACTTACATTCAATTTCATCCATTCATTTTTTTCACCTAAATCGAATCACCTAAACTTATGGTGCCATAAATAGAAAAACAGAGGGAAGTAAAGAATTTTGTTAACATTATAGTTTGGTCATCTAAATTATGAAGTGAAATAACCCCTCTGTTTTTTATTTGTGGCACCATAGGTGTAGGTGTTTGGATTTAATGTTGCATTTATTCTCCTATTTACCTTCCTTGATTATACACCTACATATGTTATTCCATGTATCCAACTTTACAATTTCATTCAGCTAATGTGCTTCGTCACAAATGTTTAGTATCCACTTTCATATTTACTTTCTTTTCTTAATTAATTTTATGTTCATCTTTTAATCCACTTATCACTAATTTGGTCCGGCTAATCTACTACATCACAAATATTTATCTATCATGACTGTATTATGTCAGAAATAATAAGATTATTCTTAAGTAAATTTAACCCGCTAACTAAATTTAACCAATAAATCATGTTTACTACCATATCTAATTATCTAATAATCTAATAATTCAAGCTATTCAACCAAGAGTCCATCTCTTGAAAGACGATCTTTCCATAAGTCATGGAAGGACTAAGGTTTAAAGTGTAGATTGGAAGAAATGAAGATAAAACTTTCGGGTTGCATGAATCGGGTTTTGAACTCTATATATACTTCACGTTGCATAATAAATTTTTAATATTGCAACTAAGACTTTTTACCTTTTATTATTCTATTTAAACCTCATCTTTCCATAAGCCCATGGAATATTGCAACTAAGACTTTTTACCTTTTATTATTCTAATTAAACCCCGTCTTTCCATAAGTCCATGGAAATACGGTCTTTTCCAAGACATTGTCTTCAGCAAAGTACTAATTTACCCATATTATTATGTAATATTTATTTTTCTGTATAAAACTTATATAATTGAACAATATGAATATGTAGTATAATATAAATTGTTTATAGAATTATAATTTATTTTTCTCCGAAAACATGTCCTTACATGTTTTTTTTGTATTTCCTTTTAAAAGAGATACAATTTTATAAATTTAATTAAATAATTATTCATTCATCGTCACTTGATATTTCTTATTTTTATCACTATAATTTTTACGACGTAAAGTATTTTTATACGACAGTTAATAATTATCAACATAAAAAACATATGTGTTGATAAGAACAGAGTCGATTTTATTCATTCATTGCATTATAATATTAATTCATTCATTCATTTATTATAAATTATGCACTATGTATAATTCTCATATACATGTGACAATAACTCAATATTTATTTAAACTATAAATATATTATATTATATTTTAAATTTTTGTTCAGAATTCATGCATCCGCACATGGTGTTGTCTAGTATAATATATACTGCTAAAATGTTAACATTTTTTTTTACAATTATTAGTTGTACCAAATTATAATAATATAAACATGACTATAAATATATTAATTTTAATTTTAACACCTACAATATTAAATGATTTTATGCCGGTCATATTTAATAACATATCTAATTATCCAAAGAAAACTTACAAAAATAAAACTAAATAATTGTACATACTATAGTAACTAAGTAATGTAGAGAAAATTGAGAAGTTGCA
>JAULKK010327467.1:0-11073 GCA_032355705.1 Rubia peregrina | reverse complement strand
TTAGACCTTCAATTACAAGAGCACAAGTCCTTCGAGACACACCTCACTTCATACGGGTGCTATATAATTGTCTTCAACCCCATGATCAAAACTCAACATACACATTCTTGGGAAATAAATGTGTATTTGAATGCAAATGTGAAATCATTGCGTTATGGAGTGATTTTGAAGTCCTATGGAGATGTGAGCAAGTTAATCAAACGATGATGTTGATCTACACCTTGTGAGTGATTTTTATTATTTTATTTGAAATTTACTATTTATTACTTTAAAAATTATTACAAGTAATGACAAATTTTGTATTTTCAAGGTACATGTCTTTTTACCAATAATCAAAAGAAGGGTGGATTGGATACATGTTTGATGATTCAAGAAATTGGTTGTATGAAACAAGAGAGAATCTACTACATTCGCAAATGCATGGGCTAGAAGGATAAGAATTTTTTCATTGTGCCATACATCGAAAGGTTACACTTAAAGTGTTCAATTAATTTACCAACATCATTTCCGCAAATTTTGATGATAATTTAAAATTTCATATTCAGGCACAATTGGAGATTGATTTTTATTGTTCTTGCACATAGGCGCGTATTTTGGATGGATCCCCTACGCTTCCAACCGTCGGATGCATTTTTTGAGATTTTGGAATCTGCGATGAAGGACACTTATGACCAAAATAAAACTACTTTAGAAGTGGTCGAGACCATCAACATGTTTTATTCAGTATGCTCTACTTAATTGATATAACAGTCTTAAGAATTCATGTTTTTTAATCAGTAAAAGAAATAAGCGCAAACATGGGAGTGCGGCTATTACTTCATGTTATATGCAACTAAATGCATTCAAGAAGTCCACAAAGATTTACTTGAAATTGATTAGGTAAGTGTACGTTTGTTTCTAGTAACCTTTCTAACTAATATTTATAATATTTTCTCCTATCTTTTTATTATCAGGTTTTCCAAAATAAATTGAAACCCTACTCTAGAGATGATATCAACAATGTGAGGAATTCTTTGGCTAGGTATCTAATTCTCAATCAGACAGCAAACGTAGGAAATCCCAGTATTGCTAGAGTAACACAAATTGATAAATATTGAAGGTTAGAAATGTCGGAATAGATTTCTAGTTATTTCTATTCCTACTATAGATTATTGCTTGGTTAACATTGTCTATATATTTTTATGCATGTATGGTGTTACATTTTTGGCTATGAATCGTGCTGGGAATATTAGTAAAATAAAAAATTTACCACAAGAGCAAATCATAGTACTTCCGAGTCTAGAAGTGGTTTCGACCCCACACATTAGGATTTTCCATAGGAACAGTTCTTATTTACGAACTAGGAAATGGAAGACACAAAACATGTTACGAACTCATAAATGAGTGAAAATTAAATCAAATTAGAGCCTTTCTTGGCTAGAAAGAAGCTGGAAACGTGACCGAGTTCGAAACCTAAATGGTTTTTTATAGAGCCAAAATACACCTCCGTCCTCCATTCCGAGATTGGAAATGGTGTAGCTTCCGAGCTCAGAAATGATGTGCAAGGTCCTAGGTAATGAACGGAGTTTTCGAGCAAAGGCGGTTCCAACACCCTTTTAAAGGAAGTTTTTCACCGCCTTCGTATGCAATTTTTAAAGGCAGTTCTCGAAACCACCTTTATAGGTGACTGATCAAAGGTGGAACCAGGTAAGACACTTTGAAAGTGTTTTTAATGGTCCGATAAAACCATCTTTAATGGTCTCATCCTACACTAGTGAACGGAACTCAACCCTATATCGAAAAGTAATCTATTTGATAAAACACTTATATAACTATTACGAATGTTAGTAAGAGTAGGGTGGATCACCAAAGATAAGAGTAAGTGGGAGGTCATCGCCGTACCTCTCAAAGATACAATTGATAAGTCCTAAATGCTTACAAAATACAATTAAGTAAATCGGGGTCATCCACAAAGGAGATGGATTTTCCTAAGGGTTCATGCATATAAGGGTGGATATAAGCCTAGATATAGATATATACATGTATATAAAAGCATGTAAAGAGGGGTTTTTGGGTTGGCTTTCCTAAGTTATGAAAGTAAAGACAAGATAACTAGAAAGGTTAAGTAACTATGCTAATCAATCAACAAACTAATAAAAAAGGATAAAAACTGCAAATGACAAAGCCTTGGAGGCATTTGATATTCTCTTCCGAACATCTTATCTATCCTTGAATCCATGACATATTCACTAGTTTAACTACTTGTTGTGAAGATAAATCTTCTATCCTTCTATGATAGTAGTTTACAAGAGTGAATTCGACATCTCTTGCTAAACCTCACTAATGACTCCTTTAGTCGATCAATGCCTAAAAGTATCCCGTTAATGGCATTAAGTACAAAGAATCAACAAGCTTAGTATCATTTATAAACACTACACCGTGTCTAAGCATTGAACCAATTCATGCATTTAAAATGTTCAGTCACGAATGTTCAACGTTACTAGACTTCTCCTGTTTGCTACAAAAAACAAACATGACAAAGATTTCGACATTATCCCATTCATATAGCATTTATCAAGTCACTAACAATATTAGAAGATCTAATTCATGCTCTTGGATTCCATATTTAAAGAGGGGAAAACTAGCTACTTTCTCCCAACCCTAACAAGTAATCATACAAGCAATTCATATACTCAAACTTCCAACACCATTA
This sequence comes from Rubia peregrina, assembly GCA_032355705.1. NCBI lineage: Eukaryota > Viridiplantae > Streptophyta > Magnoliopsida > Gentianales > Rubiaceae > Rubia > Rubia peregrina. Next base: position 8,381 of record JAULKK010327467.1, on the reverse strand, counting down.
ATGCATTCAACAACCAACATCAAACACAATAAATGCACAATAACAAAGCATTAAATAACTCATAAATAGTTCTAAATAAAAGGGCTTGGAAGCCTTAATCAATTGATCCCAAAACTGAGTTTAGCAACTAGAATTCATACTAAATATCAATAGAAATTCAAACATAAAATCAAGATTATAAAATGAAAATGGTGGAAACTAGGGTTTAAGAGCGGCAGAAACCGGGAAGCAAAGTTGTGTGAAAGAGAGAGGATAAGATGATATTTATAGTGCAAAAAGTCAAAATGTAGATCTGGGCAGCGATCTATCGCGAGTCGTGATAGATAGAGTAAGCTGCTCTTCAACGTTTTCTTCTTGTTGTCTAAGTATATCCATCTCGTCATCACATCTTAAAGCCTTCATGGTCTTCTTTTCTTCAAAAGTAGTCTTCATGGTCTTCAAATTTTCAAACTATTACCATGTCTCTTAAAATTTATTTCAAAAATGATAAGAGCGCAGAAGTTTCCCTTAACTCTCCTAATAGAATTTCAATGTAAAATGGAGTATCGAAAGCACAAAATCATACCAAAATGAGCACAAAAGATCCCAAAATCACCGTATAATATGGACATATTAGACATGTCTACATATTATAAGTACACATTGTGAAATATCATATCTTAGGAATAAGTACATACACTTACATTCATTCAATACATGGATTCATAAGATATGCATATTGATTAGAGTAACATAAATGTTTGTGTGTGTGTATTTATGTGTTTAAGTGAAAACCTTCATTATCATGCTCCCATAACATCCACCATATATAATTATGCAATTACTGCATTCAATCAACTCATACTTAAACACATCTTCTCATATCAATTGAGCTAACCTAGAACCCAAATTTGAAGGTGAAAATAAAAATTTAGGAAGTGAACACTTACTTTCTACTTGAGTGGAGAGTTAAATCACAACCTGTGTCCCTATATTTCACACCATCAACAATAAGGAATTGGATTTTGTAAAGCCACCTTCAATGTGGAAGAAGATTTTGGGATTTATGTTTGACTTTGGTCAGAGGACCAATACATACTTAACGAATCCTAACAGAAGTGACGTCGCTTCTTAGAGTCATGATACATTCAGTCAAATTGAATAGTCATGTGAAGTCGCCAATCTTATGGTCGACTATTTCTTCTTGGACAGATACATGTTACCGACCTCACACCTACCTCGGTTAAACTATTTACTTCGAATTAAATCAAAATTTTCCTCGGCTACCATACAAACAAGGTAAAAACATATTACTTACCTCAGATTTTTTTAATCAAAGTAAATAATATTTTTTACTTCAAAAAAATGGAATCATGGTAAAAGATTATTTTACCTCGGTTATTTGACCTAAGTAAAAAACTGAGGTAAAATGGGCGGAGTATTAGGTGTGTTTTCTTGTAGTGAGTAACCTCCTTTAAAGAGTGGATTTTAAAGGTGCTTCATCAATGTGACTTTGATCAATTACGATCAAAGTCACTACCAGAGAAGTCACCTACAAAGTGACTTCTCCGGGCTGATAAAACTGCCTTTAATAGGCCGGGCTCCACTAGTGATACTTATAGTCCTTAGTTCTTTAATCAAACAATCCCCCTCTCTGGTGACTAACACACACTTGGTGACACATGTCTGTGTGTTGCTACGTGAACCTATCTGCTAAACCACTTTTTCCCTGAGGAAGACACCCGACTTACCACCAGCTACTTCTAGTAGTTAAGAGTAATTAGGACAGCAACTAAAAGTATTATCTTTCACCGTAGCTTGCAAGTTTTCAAAGACACTTGGGGCACATCAAATTTTGGTGCTGCTACTGGGGTTTAAGGTATTGTTTATTTGATAGCTACTGTGTCCTTGTGTTTTTGTCAGTATGTTTTTTTGTTCTTAGTTTGTGATTGTTTTTTATGTTTGTGGCTTTTTGGTAGGTTTTATTGATCTTTTTTGTTTATGGTACGTTTTCGTTCGAAGAACCTAGAAAATTTGCATGAAACCCCCAAACTTTGTGTGTTTTTCTTTGTTTTTGGGCGAAGTAGGTATTTCTCGTGTTCTTGGTATTTCCACCGAGAATCCTTGCAGTATGATTCCAAATTCTTGGGGGAAATGGAAAATATCTTCTTCAGGAAATTCATGATGAGAAGAGAAGGTCAACGAGTGAGATCTTGTAGAATATGTATGTTTGATCATCCTATCGATTCTTTCTATTGGTTGAGCGACGAGTCCTACGAGAATGCGGGAGTTCTTGGTTCCTGAGGTGGAAGAGCTCATGGGTGGTATCTATATTACTATTCTAACAATACAAATTGGAATGGTAATCTGGATTCGGGATATGGTGATGCACGAGGAGACAAAATATTTTGGAGAAATGAAGGACTTTCAACCTCTTTTGTTGAGCCCGAAAGTGAAGAACTAAATGTGAGATGTAGCACAATAAAGGAGGGGTTTTTTTTATCAAGAGAAACAGGACACTCAAAGTCCGGATTCATGAAGATATGTAGAATTTGGGGATTAAATTTTCCCAAGTATCAAGAACATGGAGACTTGAGTTGAGCAATTGGCAGTAACGGTGCACTACTTAGAGATCAAGGAAAAAGGTGCCAACCGTAGGTGACCACAGTGCCAAGTGAAAATCCTTCTACCTTGATGGTCAAAGTGGTGAAGGAAGCTATAGAAGAGTCTCACAAAGGAGTTAGTATTCAGCATGAAGTAGAGGACGAGGTGATCATCTAGAATTCGGGAGCTACATCTAGATCACTTCCAATTTAAGACATCTTGAAAGAGACACGAAGGAAGATGAATAAAGATGCTAAGCTTCCAAAGCCTTATGTTCTTTAAGGCTAACTCCACCATCAACTCGAAGGAACTTGACCCCAGCTCTCAAGTTTTGGATGCCTATGTTTATAGGGTTTAAATCTTCACATGTGGATAACATTAGGGTCATGCTGATGATCTAAAATATATGGAACTTCTCGGGAGGCAGCCCTAGCATAAACCAGGTTAATGTGTTTTTCTTTTCATTGTACTTAATCATTGTTTTATGTACTTTTTGTTTGAGTTTGTTTTTTTGGACACTCTTACACTTAGTGTGCATAATTGTTTTGTAGGAAGCATTTGGTTTTCTAGAAGAATGGTGGAGATAAAAGTGAATAGCAGGGGCTAGGAGAAGTCCAACTCATAGACCGTGACAAGCACGGTCTGGGATGCTCAAATTTACAAACAAGGAAGTCAACCAAACCCTGACTCTTAGGTCATATAGACATGCACATTCCACAATGCTCATGCATTCCCCCATCTCCAAATTACCATATTCCTTCCCTACCACCCCTAATTACCACCCAAATTATTTACCTACAAACTAGCACACAATTCAAAACTAAAGATGTATCTCTCCCCTCCATTGCGATTTTGATGCTCTATTCTATTTGTGGGTATGATAGTGGTTATGATTGGACTTTCCTGATAAAGGTAATGGGTAGATTATATTGTGGTTATGGTAGTTTGTCCATTAGATCTTATAATTGTGCTACTACGTGTATTTTTTATGTTCGTTATACTCATCGTGAATATTATCTCATTTCTTCTCCTTGACAAGCTTTAAGTGTGTATGTGTGCGGGGTGGGGGGTAAGTGGGGGGAATTAGATGATAGTTATGATTAGTAGTTTGTTTTAGTTGTAGCAAGTAGCTCTTTTGGGAGCATTATTTTAATTTAAAATGGGAAAATGAAAAAAAAAGTTAAGTTGAAAACCCAAAAAAACAACTTAGACAAAATTTGGGGACCCGAATAAGTCCAAAATCCATAAGGGAACCTATATGTGCAAAAATAAGAGTCCTGAAGGTGTGGAAAATGTGAGGTGTGAGTCGTGAAAGAAAAGAGAGGTTAGGATGAAAATACAAGAGGGTGATAAGGGATCATGCCGATGATAAGGGAACACAAGGGGGGTATTGTTGGGTTGTCCATTCTTAAAAAAGAAAACATCATTATTAATGTTGGCAATGGAATTATTTCTCTTGATTATTTTGGTGATAAGTACACACTCAACATTGATAAACCCGTGAAGAAGTCTATAGATGTTAAGAATATGTATGCCATCGATCATACTGATCCTTTCGTCCAAGATCTCTTGAGACTAAATTTTTACAAGATAAGGTGGGAATTCAATTTCCTACAAGTCCAGGCGAGGAAAATGTTCAAGGCTTGAGAGATAAGGAAAACCAGAAATTGCTACAATCAATATACTCCCATGAAGTCGTGCCCTGCACTAAAATAAACCACGGAACACCCATCCTACTCACTCTGAATCAAATGTTCAGAAATTTTTTGAAGTGGGTGCAGGGTCTAGTTTGTCCAAACATGACCCATCCGCCAAACTAGTCTCATCGGATGAAAAGACCTCAAACTTGGAGTTGGAGGTGCTACCACCTTATCTGAATTATGTTTATCGAGGAGATGATGATACTCTTCCAGTAAGTATGGAGTCTTCTAAGTGTGAGGAAGAAACAAATTTCCAACTCCATGAATTGGGGAATCTACGATTGGGAGGCTTTGATCAAGCTATGCGGTACAAAAAGCGTAATAAGGTGTGGCACAAGAAATTGGAGTCTAAGAAATTTGTGGTTGGGCAGAAAGTTATTCTTTTTTAGTCCAAGTTTCGATTCATGTCATGGAAATTCAAGCCGAAGTGGATTGAACCGTACGAAATAGCCACGGTTTGGCCAGACGAGATAGTTGATATTATAAGCATGGACACAAAAATGACATTCCTCATTGATGGTCATAGCCTTACACCGTACTATGATACTTCTCAGGTGGCATTAATGGAAGAAATTTAATTGTGCCCAACAAATAATCATTAATGGCATCCGAAAGTCTAGCCAAAGACTATAAGTAAAGGCACTTATTGGGAGGCAACCCAATTTTCTTCATTTTTTCTTTTAATTTTTTATCCTTAGGCATTTAAATTTCTCATCTGCTCTCAGTTCTTGATCTACAGAGTTGAAGTACTTGAATGTTCACCATGGAATATTCACACCTTAAGAGAGTTGGGACTCGCAGGGTTCTGGTTGGCTAAACTCGAGGTCTGTTGCGGAACCTGGTCCTGATTCAACACTCTCTTCTTATTGCGAATTTCTCTGAAACACACCACTATAAGTTCCCTCTTTCCGTTTTATTTTATTTTATTTATCATGATGTTTGACTGTGTGAAACTTTTTCTCATTAGAGTTTTGCATTATTTTCTTGACGGTAAGCAAGGTTTAGGTGTAAGGAGGTTTATTGAGTGTTTTTGTTTTGTATTTTTGGAAAAAAATATAAAAAAATATTTATTTATAAAATTTTGATTTTTTAGTCAAACGTGTATTTTTGTGTTTTTGAGTTGATAATTTGGCATGAGGAAATTCTACTGGCTCCAGATAAAAGTATCATGCCGGTTGTAAACTTTATTGTTTAAAAAACTTGGTAAATTAAATATTTCTTGAGGTTTTTGAATGATATTTTCTATGAATTGTGAAATTTGATTAATATGATTTTTGGGATGACTAAAAAGGTGAGTTTAATTGAATATATTAGACTACTAAAGTGAGGTTTGAGTTAGAGTAGAACACTCTCTGCATCAATCTTTGTTTTGAGAGATCACATTGTTATACTTGGAGTTTTTATGGGTGAAAGTGATGGAAGGCATTAAGATGAACCACACAGCTTGAAATTCCTACCAATTACATTAACCCCTAGCGAAACACTTTGAAGTTTTGACTATGTTCTTTGATATGAGTTGCTATATATTTAGCCAAAGCCTTGTTTTATCTTTTTTATGTGTCCATTTTATATAGTTATTTTGGTACATTTTAGATTCACTTTTGTATACTTTTGTACTCTATATGTGGCATTTTTCCTTGAAACTCTCTATGATGAGTTAAGAGCAACTTTACGCTTTTATTACTTTTCTAGATGATTTTGTGTGACAAGGTAAAAGTCGGAAGACTTCGAAGAATATCTTTGAAGATTTGAAGACCTTCTTTTAAGCTTGGAAGACATATAAGAAGGAAGGTCACTTACAAAGTGGTAGAAGATAATGTGAAGAAGGAGAGCAAAGTAGAGGATAAGTTTTGAAGCATATTTATGAGAATAATCCGAGAAGAAACAGCCTCCAAGGGTGGTACCATTGAATTCGTCTTCTCGGGTACCATTAAAATGACTACAAGAACTCCAAAAATGGATCAACGGTTCACCAGGAGGAAGCAAAACAAAAATTGGATGGATGTCTATTGCGAGTCACGAAAGTGAGTCGCGAGTCGCAAAAGTGTGTAGTGAGTCGTGAAAGTGTGTCGCGAGTCGCGACGGTCCTCTGACCAGAACTGCGTTTTGGACTGTATGTACTATAAATATCAAACCCTATCCTCCTCCTTTGGCTCTCTCTTTCCTCCTGCGATTTTCTGGGCTTAAAACCCTAGTTTTCTTCTTCTTTTAGTTTGTAGATTAGTTATGTGTTTGTATTATCTAGCTTAGTTATCTCCTTGGGAGCATTGGATTGAGGTTTCCTTATCTATGTCTTGAGAATCCATATCTATCTATTTGATGATTTTCCTATTATGTATTTATTGGGCTTGGATTTGATTGTTGGGCCAGGACCCGATGGGTTTAAAATAAATTAACCCATACCCTACCCATCGGGACTATACCCTGTGGGTTTGGGTCGCATCCTAGACCCATGCTCATCCCTAACCCCAGGTTGAGGGGTATCTTCAACTTGGGATCTGCAGTGTACAGTTGTATCCTCCTTGTGAACGGTAACCCTCTTCCTTCCTTCTTTGATGACACCCATTGTGAGGCATGTCCTACTTTGGCACGAGTCATGGTTTCATCAGTGGCGAATGGATGTAAGCAACATCCCATTCGCTACTTTCCCATAATCTAGTGGAGGTTTCCTCCCATAGTTGGACTTCGTGTCTCGCTTATGCTTCGTGGTATCCCTCTTGCTTTCACTGTCTCCAACTGTGCCAATGTTGACTCCAATATTTGTATGGGCTGCTTCATCACTGTCTCGTTCTGCGGCCCGCTCTAATTACTATAAGAACATACATACTAAGGTCAGGCGAGGCAGAGGTGAGTCGTGCTTACTCTGATGCTTATATCAGGTCGGAGAAATGTAGAGAGAACTAGTAGCGTGAGGAGAAAGAGAAATAGTAACTCACTTCCTTGCACGTTTCCTTCTCCTCGATATATGGTTCAATAGATGAATGACCTAGTCCATCCCATCAAACCTTTCTTGAGCCACCTGGGTCATGTCTTGTTTGGACCGACTCTCGTCGGGGTTGGTTGTCTGACCCATACCTTATCAATTACCAATTACCCTGTGGGACATGCATCGCTTGAGGCATCTAAAGGTATACTTCCTCCGTCCCACTTCATTTTGCTTATTTGCTTTTTGAGAGTCAAATTTTGTAAACTTTGACTAGGAATATTTAAATTAATTCATATATAATAAAAATATCATGTGAGATATTGTTAGATTCGTCTTAACATCTAAATATCATTTTTTTATGCAGCATTATTATAGGTAACTAGAGATATTTATGGTCAAACATGCTCATTGAAAACCATGAAAAATAAATAAATAAGCAAAGTGAATTGGGACGGGGAGTTTGGTTGTTTAGTTGAAAGCTCTTCCGGGTTAGAGAATTTGGCAACTTCCTCGGCTCCAAAACTTAATCTCGAGAAAACCATGAAAAGGATTATGGGAAAGTTGCCAAATCTTTGCGACTTGAAAGAACATAAGTTTCAGAATTTGCATCGCCTCAAGTTCGATTTTCCCTCAAATCTGAAACAGTCTTGTTGGCCTTTCGTGGAACGTGATTTCCAGCATTTGGAAACTACCTGAACTTGAAGTTCTGGAATTATTGACAAGCATTTGAAAACTATATAAACTTGAGGTTTTAAAATCATTGAAGGGATCAGATGGTAGGGTGGAGGAATGGAATATGAAACAATTGAAGTTTCCGAATTTGCTTCGCCTTAAGTTCAATTTCCCCTCAAATCTGAAACAGTTAAGTCTGGTTGGCTTTTCGTGGAACATGGTTTCCAGCATTTGGAAACAACCTGAACTTGAAGTTATGAAATTATTGAAAGGATCGAGTGATGGGGGAGAGGAATAAAAAATGGAAGAAATGAAGATTTTGAACCTGAAATTCTTGGAACTTCAAGATCGAGTGTGGGTGGACAGGCTCCAGTGAGCGTTTCCCTAAGACGCTAGTGTTGGAGGGATGCAACCGCTTGGAAGAACTACCTTCTTGCTTGGACACTGTCAATTCTGGATTTGATCAAAGGTGTATAGGGGTCCAGACACCGTGGAATTAG
>JAULKK010327459.1:0-11073 GCA_032355705.1 Rubia peregrina | reverse complement strand
TAAACCCCTTATGATGTAAACATACCTAAATCTAGCAATCTTCCAACAAAAAGATAACAAAAGAGATGTTAAATACCTCAGAAAATACATGCATTTGACGTCACATCAGTTGGTCAGATTTGGCTTGGAGCTTGGATGATCAAAAATTTACTTCTAGATATATGGTTTCTTTTATTGGAGGAGCTGTGGCATGGCAATCTAAATTGCAAAAGTGTGTTGCACTTTCCACTACCGAAGCTGAGCTCATATCCATCGTGGAAGTAACAAAAGAAATGGTGTGGCTAAGGAATTTCACAAGGGAGCTTGGAGTTAAGCAAGCAAGGTACGTTTTGTATTGTGATAATCAAACTGCCATTCATCTTGCGAAGAATTCTTCGATTTATATAGATATTCGTTATCATTGGATTCATAACATGTTAGATTCTAAGTTGGAACTTGAGAAAATTCACACGGATGATAATGGTTCAAATATATTGATGAAAGTATTGCCAAGGGGGAAGTCTGAGTATTGTCGTTGTGCTGTAGGATTGACCTTACCCTCCAACTAATCGGTCAGGGGAATTTGTTGGGTTTGACCTCCTAATTGGAGAAGATTTGGGTATTGAACTGAATGTGTTATTGGGCCTATTATCTTTGACCAAATTATTACTTGACCTAGGGGTATTTATGGCTCCTATAGAAGAAAGAAAGATAGAGAGAAAATAACAAAAGAGTTAGGAGAAAAAAGGGGAAATCCGGGTAGGGTTTTGAGCTGCAGACCAGCTGCGGCATTTCGAACCGTTCTCGAGATTTAACCATTGGATTGCTCTTAATTTTTGATATGTTGTTCATGAGACTTAGGTTCACATTATGAATGGTGAAGATGTGATTATGAGCTTTATATATTTGTGTTAGAAGGTAAAAACCCTGACAACAGAGGTTGGTGTTTCAGTTTGGTTTCTACCTTGATTAGATCTCTCATTTTCTTGTTATTTGCCAAGATAGGTGTAGAAATATTGTATTACTATAGTTGGTTCTAGGGAGAACTTGTGTGCTCATTATTGTTGATTATAATTGAAGAGTTTAAGTGGCTTACGAGCCCCGTGGTTTTTACTTCTTGGTTTGGGGAGGGTTTTCAAGCTAAAATTGTGCTGTGTTCTTGCTTCATTTATAATTGGTGAGCGTCGTTTTACTCGCCAAATAACCTGCAACTCAGGAAAATACTAATTAGTACACCGGTATATAGGGCCGATCACACGAGGAGCAAAATCAATAATTACAATATTTCTTTCTACTAATTTCCCAATTTTTTTGGTGATGCCACCACGCCTTAACTTTAAAACTTATTTCTAACACTAAAATTGCAAATAATGAATCTAAAAATGAGAAATGATATATTTAAATGATATCGGCTAAGAATAACTCATGCTAGTTACTATCGATCATAGGTGCAATAATAAATTAATTCTTGCACATATATCGGTTATAGGGAAATAGGTACGCTTAGCCCCCCAATTCTTTCTTACTTTATTGATAGTTAATCAGTTATAATTAACTAATTGTTTCCCTTACCAAAATCTTCCCAGAAAGTGTTCGCTAAATCAAAACACAGTTTGATAGAATTAAGAATTAAAGAACCCGATATAGCATCTACCAAAATAAAAGAAAATAGAAATGCACACTCAATTATTCCCTCTATCTTGCTATTACAATCTTAACTACTTAGCTGTTTTTCACAAGATTGTGCCACTTACTAATCTCATCCAACAATTATGTATTGGCGGGAATTAGATAACAATATTCTAAAAAATCCAAGTTGGCCAGACCTAAACATATTAGAAATAAATTCAACCAAAAACAATCAAGAACATGCAAGAATCAATTATAAAGCAATTAGGCCTCACAGTTTATAAACTAGCATTTGTTATTTTTTGCCGATAAACTAATTAGCTACTCATAATGATGAATAAAACAAACAAAATAATATAATAAAAATATGCGAACATAAATAATTAAATAAACCAAAGTTTGAAGCATTCTGGATCCGGAAGGAGGAGGTTAGAGATATTATCAAAAAAATCTTGGCAACGAGTAATAACCAACACTGGAAGGCGTGGTACAATGTAGCATTATTTTATGCCGTCATTGGAAACGAAGTTGGAAACCACAATGCAACGTCTACATGAATGGAGTAGAGAGAACATTGGCAGTTTGGAACGGACGATTCGGAGGAAATATACATAAATCGATAGATTACAGATGAGGAATGAATTCGAAGCTGCAAGTGCGAGTATGGATGAACTGGAAGCCTTATTAATTCAGCAGAATGACTTCTGGAAATAGAGAGCAAAAATAAGATGACAATCAGAGGGCAACAAAAACACGAGTTTTTTTTCATAACTGGGAAAAAAGAGGCAAGGAAGGAACCGTATCACACAAATGAAGAACGATCAAGGGAAGTGGATTACGGACTTGGACCAACTTCGGGACCTGGTCATTGAACACGTAAGCTTAGTCTATGTGAGGTAATCGGGCATGCCATTGGACGCATTCGAGGATTCAACCATTACTGATGTACTACCACTCATTGAGCCGTTAGTTAATAACGAACAAGGTACTAATCTAGCAGCAATGGTGAACGATGAGGAAGTTAAAATAGCATTATTTCAAATGGGAAAGTGGAATGCCCTGGGCCCGGATGGAATCCCAGCTAGTTTCTATTAACATTACTAGAATGAGGTCGTAGAGGATCTTATTAGGGCAGTAAAGGAATATTTTCAATAGGAATAATTCTTAGTGAATGGAACTTGACCAACATCACGTTAATCATGAAGAAAAAAGTACCAATTAAACTTGCTGATTTAAGATAAATTAGTTTGTGCAATGTTACATACAAAGTGATTGCTAAAATCTTAGCGAATAGACTAACGAAATTATGGGGTACTTAATATCCAAAAACCAGGCGGCATTTGTACAAGGGAGATCAATGGTTGAGAATTCCCTTATAGCGCATGAGCTCATATACAAGATTAGGAAACAAAAGATGGGAAAAACTGCTATCGCAGCTCTTAAAATATATATGAGCAAAGCTTTCTAGGAATTCCTCAGGAATATCATGGGGTGGATGGGCTTCCCTATTAAGTGGATAAATTGGATTATGGAGTGCGTCACCACGGTCACATATTCAATTAAATTCAATGGGGGGAAGTATTAGAACCATTCAAACCCATACAAGGTTTATGCCAAGGATGTCCGCTATCCCCGTTCTTATTCATTTTAGGACAGGAAGCTCTATCATCAATGTTAGCCTCGACATAATTCCAACAAGTATGCAGTGGAGTACAGTGCGGTAGAGGTGTGCCACGTGTCTCAAATATGATGTTTACATATGACTGTATCCTATTCTTCGAAGTTACGGAAGGAGGGATAAGGAAATTAGCTTCCACGCTGACCATGTTTGCGGCATACTCTGGGCAACAGATAAATTTTGACAAGTCATCATTCCTCATTAGCCTAAGCACAAGTGATTATACAGCAAAATTGATCAAACTAAGATTCAACATTAGGATAAACCTCTTACAAGGGAAGTACTTAGGCTACGAGATCAACTTCAAGGGATCAAAGGTCAATCTGTTCAAATCTTTACAGCGGAAGATTATAGCAAAAATGGCTACTTAGAGGAAGAGTGATTTGTAGATAATGGGAAGAATCATGTTATGCAAACATGTCTTGTGCTCTTTATCGCAGTACAATATTGGCACATTCAGGATACATAAAATGGTTGCACAAGAGATTGATAAACAAATGACAAGGTTTATCTGGGCGGGAAACCTAGAAGGAAAAGGGATTAATTGGAAATCATGGTCGAAGATGTGTACCTCAAAATGGCTGGGAGGTCTGGGGATGCGCTTCACATCGGAAATGAACCAAGCAATGCTAGGGAAGTAAGCATGGTCACTACTTACAAATAAGGACTCGTTCTTCGCTAAATTCTTTTTGGCTAAGTACTGCAGGAACCAAGGACTACTAGGTATAAACAAGGAGACTCGAGGAGATGGAAAGGAATTTTATGGGGGCTCTAACTTATTAAACCACACTTCAAGTGAAAAATTGTTACGGGTGAGGCAGTGGATATCTAAGAAAATTGGATTCCACAACAGGCTAATCCGATCAGGTTCAAGGCACGAACACTACCATCTTTCAATTTTAAGGATTCTGACTTAACTGACTAACAAAAGAAATGGTGAATGCCACTACTACGTGCTCTATTCTCAACTCATGCTGTCAAAGAAATAGTTAAAATATACATCCCATCCCACTGCTTCGGTGACAAAGACTCATTGCCAAGGAAAGAGACACATTAGGAAAATACAAGATCAAATCAGACTACCATGCAGCTTGGGAGGAAAAGACAAGATCACACCTATCATCATCAATCACTCAACTAGTAAGTACGGATGAGACAAACATGTGGAAAACTCTTTGGAATGGTAATATTCCAGAACAAATCAAATTCGCCATATGGAGGATGATCCAGGGGGCTTGCCCGACAAGCCCAAACCTCAGGAAAAGAGGAATGAACATTTCCACAAGGTGTCAAATGTGCTTGTTTGAAGAAGAAACAGTGGATCATATGATATTTGAATGTGACTTCGCTAAAAAAGTGTGGAGGCAGAGTAGACTGGGGTTGGACTTCAACTATGGTAACCCAGTCTCTTTTAAAAATGGCTGCAATAATGGTTCAAAATAGCAACTGAAAAGGATGATAAGGAGCTGCATGCTTGGTTATATGAGCTATATGGAACAAAGTTACAATTGACCAAGTACAACCACTGTTCATGTATATAATGACTGAAATCATATGGAAAGCAAGGATAAAAGGAGGCAACACTGGATCCCATAACCTTAAACCCAGATGCGAATCTGCAAGCGCCATAAGCTCAATTGGATATATGAGAGGAGCTATTCGTGGAGATGAGGAAAGTTGGAGATATCAAACTTATGTGGCTTAAAAGAGCAAGTGTGTAGACAATTGATTCCAGGACAACACCATCGTTACTACACATGTGACTTTTAACATAAACACAAGAATTAGAGTTGCAGCATGGTGTACACAAACCAACAACTTACTAGAGAGATAGAGTGGAACAACGAGGGTGCATGCTTTCTCGCCAGCCCAAGCAAAACTAATGGCTATATTCCATGCGATGAAGCAAGCAAGTGTAAGAAGGGAAGTGAGGTTGCTAGTGAAAGCTGATTGTGACCATACACTGCGTTATATCACCAATTATCCACATATCCCGCCAGACGTTAGGCAAATAGTGAGGAAAATTATAGTTCTAGGAATTGTGTGTACGAGTTTATCAGTGATTAAGGTTGATAGACTAGTAGTAGCGGAAGCCCATTATCTTGGACATTCGGCCCTATCTTGTATCCATACTCCTAAGTTATGAATGAAAAATTAATCATTTCCAAAGAAAATCGTAATGATGAATAAGGCGTAAGTGTGCGCACAAAGTCTTCCCCAAAAACAAGCTTATACTATACACAAATCCCAAATGGCTTTATTGTCTGCTACTATCCAATGTGAACACAACTAAGAAACCAAAAGTGAAAAAGCAAAGTCCTCCAGACTTCTTGTCCTGAATGAGAAATATCGGAGAATTATAAATCCACCCTCTGGCTCGTCCACCCCCCATACGTGGCGAGACCTAACTGGTTGTTGAAGTTTGTGAAATTTGGGCATTTCTAAATGACATTTTACTTTTTTCCCAACTACCAGCGTCCTCCGTTTCCTCCATAAACACAATCGGCACCGCAAGGCGGAGCGATCTAGGAGTTCCTACCAAAGGGAAGCGCTGGGTAAACCTTTGGCGGAAGAAGACGATGCAAATGAGCGGATCTGGAAATGATTCCACTGTGCAGGTCTCCGGTGAACGCCGATCCGAGACCACCGTCGCTGTGACATATCTGGTGACCACGAGCGGTCTGCTGCGAAACACCGCTCATAGAGCACAACCACCGAGAAGTTGGCATCTCCGGTGACTGTTAGGATAGAAGATTTGAAAAATATTCTAGCCGATTCTTAGGTGATTCTAGTAGATATTATAGGGGTTAGAGTTTTAGGATAACTCAATCTCTTGGTACATTGTACTCTATATATTTCCATCTTATACTATGATCCACTTACCATTATTTTTTTCCAATCACTTTGGAAATTCCTCCTTCTCCCTCTTGGCCAAAGCATAATTCCAAAGCATAATTAATATCCCTACCTTGACTACCAAAATATAATTCCATCATATACTCTCCCTACCTTTTACCAAGAAAAGCATAATTCTAGCATATCCTTTGTCCTTTTCACCGATCCATCACTTTCACTTTTTGTCCATTTCGTCCCTTTCCTTTATGGCTTCTTCAAAATCCAAACTCCCTTACACCACTCTTATTCACATGCTAAGCATCAAATTGTCATCTGACAATTATATGTTGGGAAAAACTCAAGTTCAACATGTGCTCCGCTCCCAGAATTTATTTGGCATTCTTGATGGAACTTTTCCATGTCCTCCACACAGTTCTTCTTCTTCGACGGGTTCATCAGCAGGTGGGTCTTCTCCCGCTGTTACTCCACAGCTCAAATCCTTCGCCGACATTGTCACCGGTAGTTCGCCGCTCAGGTCGACCGTGCAACCTTCTTCCTCCACCGCGTCAGATGCTATTTCAAATGACTACCAAGCTTGGCTGGCTGAGGACCAGCATTTGTGTGGCCTTCTTTTCTCATCTCTCTTTCCGAAAGCAATGGCAGAGGTGGTGGGTTGCACCACTTCCCGTCAAATTTGGGACACTCTTTCCGGCATTTATCAACCCAGGAGCAAGTCCACTATGCTCAATCTCAGAGTTTAGGTTCTCAGTATCTCGACGTACGGGTTCCATTCACGAGCTTCATCACTGTTTCTAGAGCATATTTGATAGGTTGGTGGCGATGGGTTCTCTAGCGACAAATGACGATCAGGTTCTATGGTTTCTCACTGCACTTGGATCTGAATTCAAGGAATTCTCTGCCCTGATTCTCCATAGTGTTCCAACACCGGAGTACGCTGATGTGGTTGCTCAAGCTGAGAACCACGAACGTTTTCTCCAAACTCTTGCTGGTCTTGGTTCATCTCCGATCATTCAGCAGCACCCGGTTGCATTTACAGCGTCCGAAAGGTCTTTTTCTGGTGTCGCGTTAGCTCACGCACCGACGTGTGGGGGTAGCTCATCTGCTCCACGCGCTCTGGTCGTGATTTTGGAGCTTCTCGGGGCCATGGTAGTGAACTTCAATGTCTGTTTGCTTCCACCTTCTCGTCGGCCAGGTTCGGCTAACCTAAATGTGTATCTTCAGTCCTTACAGTTGGAGCCCAGTTCACGTACTTCAGATTAGTACATTGATTCAGTCGCCACCAATCACATGAGTTCTTCCACTTCACCATTGGAAGATGTCTCTCCTTATTCGGGTAACTCTTGTGTTTCTGTTGGCAATGGTGTCATTATTCCTATTTTGCATTTTGGTGATACTCATATTACTCCTTCATTAGGTTTGTCTGATGTTTTAGTTGTTCCCCCATATTACTAAGAACTTTCTTTCCATTGGCAAGTTAACTCAAGACCAAGGTGTTCTGATTTCTTTTGATGACCGGTCTTTTATTATTCAGAACAAATTCACCAAGGTGATCGTGAGCAGGGCCACTGTGAGGATGGTCTCTATGTGCTGGATAGAGGAGGAGCTTCTTTGTTTTCATTCATTCAGAATAAGAAGGGACATGCATCATTTGAGCTCTAGCATGCTCGGCTGGGTCATGCATCTCATAGGTTTATTTCTGCTTTAAATAAATCTGATTATTTCTCTATTTCTGCTTTATTGCCTATACCAAACCCTTGTGCCTCTTGTATTATGGCAAAGGGTCACAGACAGTCATTTGTTGAGAACCCTAAACGTGCTTTGCATTTATTAGATTTGATTCATTGTGATTTGTGGGCCAGCCCCGGTTTTATCTGGAAATAATTTTATCTATTATGCCGTGTTTGTGGATGATTTTTCGTGCTTTTATTGGCTATACCCTCTTTGTCGCAAGTCCGATTTTGTTGATGTTTATTTGCAATTTGAGGCCTTGGTCGAGAATCAATTCTCTTCTCGTATTAAGGTTTTTCAAAGTGATGGTGGCACGGAATTCCTTAATACTCGCCTTTGGTCTCATTTTGCCTCTAAAGGCATCCATCATTGGGTGTCTTGTCTATACACCCCAGAACAAAATGGTCGGGCAGAGCGCAAACATCTCCACATTGTGGAAATGGGCTTGACTATGTTTTTTCAGTCTTGCTTGTCGTTGTCTTAATGGGATGATGCCTTTGCTACTGCTGTTCAAACTATAAATTGGCTTCCCACGCCAGTTCTACGAGGAGAGACTCCTTACAGTGTTATTTTTTCCAGCCCCCGGTTTACTCTAACTTCCATCCCTTCGGTTGTAGAGTTTACCCCTATGTTCATCCTTATGCTGCTCACAAGTTGGCACCACACAGCATTCCATGTGTTTTCCTTGGCTACAAATACAAGTACAAAGGATTCCGCTACCTTGATCCTTCCAATGGTCGAGTTTATGTCACTCGCCATGCTCGATTTGATGAGTTTTGCTATCCATTTGCCTCACCTGGATCCTCAAGCGCATTATTTAGTTCCCTGGATGTTTCCACCTTTTTGGACCCAGAATCCTCTGCCCGTGTGCTTCCAGGATAATCCGATTTGTCCTCCACCGAAAAACCATGTTCTATTTGTCCTGACTCTGATATCTCTAGCCTACCACTGGCTTCTCAGAGTTCCGTGCCTCCATCCCTGACTTTGGCAATTACCCCACAATCACCGACCTCGCCATCTCCTGATGTAGATCTCACCCTCATTCCCATTTCACTGAGTTCAGTTGGTTCACCTGTGCCTACTCCACCTCGTACTCATCGGATGACCACTAGAACGATGGATGGATCACGACGTTCTCGCTCCTTTTCTGACTATGAAGTCACTGGCTTTCTAGCTTCCCTTGTCGCTCACACTGAACCTCGGGATTATTGTGCAGCGCTTTGGGATTCTCGCTGGGTTGTTGCCATGGATGATGAAATGACTGCTCCTCGTCATCAGCATACTTGGGGCTTGGTACCCCGTTCTCCAGATGTGAATTTTGTGGGCTCTAAATGGGTTTTTTGTCTCAAGTATCGTCCTGATGGAAGCATCGAACGCTACAAGGCTCGTCTTGTCGCCCAGGGTTACTCTCAGATTCGAGGGTTTGATTTTGACCACACTTTCAGTCCGGTAGTAAAAGCTTCCACGGTTCGCACGTTTTTGCCATTGCTACCATGCGCCGATGACCTCTTCATCAACTGGATGTTAAGAATGCTTTTCTGAATGGTATGCTTGATGCTCTGGTTTATATGGCTCAACCAGTCGGTTACAAAGACCCTGCTCGCCCGGATCATGTTTGCTGCCTGCGAAAAGTTATCTATGGGCTCAAGCAAGCTCTCCGTGCTTGGTTTCGGTGGTTTAGTTCTTATCTGCATCAACTGAGGTTTCTCTATAGTTCTGCTGATCCATCATTGTTTATTTTTTTCTCTTAGAGATACATTTTTTTTATCTTCTGGTCTATGTCGACGATATTATTCTCACTGGGAATGATCCTTCTGCCATACGACAGTTCATTACCCGTACCGATGTTGAGTTCTCCATTAAGGATTTGGGTTCCTTGTATTATTTTTTGGGCTTAGAGGTTGAGTCGACTTCCTCCGGACTGCTCTTGGGCCAGGCCAAGTATGCTCCGGATATTCTGATTTGTGCTGGGATGACTGATGCTGCCCCTGTGTCCACGCCTTTCCTCCCGCAGTCTCAGCTTCACAGTGCTACAAGTGGGCCATTTTCCAATCCCACACTTTTATCGATCCCTGGTTGGTGCTCTCTAGTATCTTACCATTACTCGCCTAGATCTTGCTTTTGCAGTTAACTCCGTCAGCCAATACCTTCAGGACCCTCGTGATGATCATTTTGCGGCGGTCACCCGTATCCTTCGCTATGTTCGCGGTACCATCCATTATGGTCTATCTTTTAGTTCGACTAGATCCTCTGAGGTTTTGGGTTACTCTGACGCTGATTGGGCACGCTGTCTTAAGACTCAGCGCTCAACGTATGGCTATGCTGTGTTTCTTGGTGGCAATCTCGTCTTTTGGAGTGCCAAAAAGTAACCTAATGTCTCCCGCCCCAGTTTGGAATTCGAGTATCGAGCATTGGCTTATACTGTGGTGGAGGTTGTTTGGCTATCACATCTCCTTCAAGACCTTCGCTTTCCACTTTCTGGAGCTCATTTTTTGCTTTGTGATAACAACAGTGCCATATTTCTGGCTCAAAACCCTGTTGCTCACAAGCGGGCTAAGCCCATTGACATCGACTATCACTTTGTTCCTGAGTTAGTTGCTTCTGGCAAGCTCCGTATTCGTCATGTCTCTACTTCGCTCCAGTTAGCTGATATCTTCACAAAAGGTCTTCCTCGTCTCCTTTTTTAGCTTTTCAAGTCCAAGCTTTGCCTCTTCGAACATCCGACGGTTCGCTTGAGGGGGGTGTTAGGATATAAGATTTGAAAAATATTCTAGCCGATTCTTAGGTGATTCTAGTAGATATTTCAGGGGTTAGAGTTTTAGGATAACTCAATTTCTTGGTACATTGTACTCTATATATTTCCATCTTATACTAGGAAATAAACCATTGGAAAAATTCATTTTATCAGTGACCATTGAGCTAGCATCTCCGGGAGGTTGGGTATGGGAGGAAGGGAGTTGTGAAGATGGGAATGGGTATGGGAGGTTTCGAGAGGGAGAGAGTGGATCCGAATTAGGGGTGTCAAATGGGCGAACGGGTCAAATACGGATTGGGTAAAATGAGCAATTAAAAAATATGGGTATGACCCATTTTATGATGGGTAAAATATGGGTCGGTTCAAAACGAGTCGAGTTGAAACCCGCTCAACCCGCGGGTTGAAAGTCATTCAACTCACGGGTAAAAAATGGGTAAACCTGCGGGTT
>JAULKK010327458.1:0-21036 GCA_032355705.1 Rubia peregrina | reverse complement strand
CCTAATATTAGAAACGTGAGTTTTGACCCACCATGATCTGTTTTCTATCTTTTGATATAATATGATCCCAAACTCTCATTTGCTTGTAATGTTTTCACTTTCTACCAAACAAGTACTGATGTACCCTCTTTCTTTTTGCAGGTGGAGATTTTCTGAAGTCAAATAATTTAGAATGGAGTTATGGATGTACCTGATCTTCTCATCCGAGACAGCAGTCAGGAGATTGAAGACCCTACCACGTCTGCCCATTTCTAAATTAACACGGGGTGTGAAGATTTGGGGGAGATTATCTTTTGGATATGCTCTCAAAATGTAAATCCGTCTAGTGATAGTTCGAGGTTTGTTGTAACTCTTAAGGGATTTTTATCTTCTATTGAAGAGGCACAGAGAGCGTTAAATATAACCCCTTACTTATTTTTTTTAAAAACCCCGTCTCACACTCTTTTAGCCCTATCTCCCTCAATTTTCACCCGTGTCACCCCCACTTGGTATCAAAATGTTCATCTTTCGGAGCCCTATCCTACCCACTAAAATTATCCACAGAAACTGCACGTATTTTCCCAGAATATTCGAAGAACAGCTCGACCTCTAATTGCGTTTTCTCTCAAACAACTCAATTTTTGGTTCATTCCAGGTGTGGAGTTGCTTTAATCTTACCTAGGAGGTATTCCACACATTCCTCGAGAAAAGATTTTACCACATTAAGAAATAAAGGTACTTGGCCTAGTTTCCATACTTTTTTGAAGAAGTAGAAGTTGTAAAATTCTTGTGGTTTTGTGGTTGGTAGAATTTTTTTAGAAGATATTATTTTGTGTTTGGGGTGTTTGGTGAAAGATTTGCCTAGATTATGTTTGTGTTAGTTGCTATACTTTTGTGTATCCATCATGTCGCGTAGACAGGGGGAACCTAGTGTGCCATTTATGGGGTTGACCTCCCTCTCTTAGAACCAAAAGGAAAGGTGGGGCTACCTGGTAGGGCTCCCTTTTTAGGAGACAAATTTTGTGGACGAAAAGACCCTTAGGGGTCTTAAAATATACAAACATGTTAGGGTCTTACTAGGTAGGACTCAAATGAAGGAGTTTATACACTAGGTACATCCTAGAGTTTTTGTCTACTATCGCCAAAGAGAACCACAGATAAATGGGGAGATCTGTGATATTCCATTTGGGAGATGTCACCCCTAGCATGACTTATGCTCAGTTAGTGGATATCTTCAAATGGAAACTGTAGAAAAATGTGAAGAGGCACAACGAGTCGGCTACATGATTTGAATTGTATGCGTTCTGGGATACCATCAACCGTCAGCTGAGGGTGAAGGAAAGAAATAACTTTGACATAGTTCATCTGAAACTAAGGTAAGTAGCTAGTATGTTGAGTGTAGTAGTCAGCTATCACGAGAAAACCACCACCACCACTGAGAAGGATTGCAGTATACTTTGGTCAATCTGCACGGGGAGGGCCTATCCCAACCTCTTGGATGATTTTGTCACTCACTGCATTGAGCTTTCCACGACACCATTCTACACTGGGAAGATAACAATCGGTGGTATGGTTTCGCTTCTAGTTCAGTATAGCGTCCTTCCTGTGAGTGAAGCAATGTGGGCGAACCTACATTCACCCTTTACACTCACTCTAATTGTCATGGATGAGGCGAAGCTTATACTGGAGGAGAACCACACTATGTTCTGGTTGTACAAGGGCAAGACGTTCATGAGGTTTCCCCAGCATGCGAGGACAACTGTGAGCAAAAAGTTCAAACTGCAAAACCTTGTCATCGAGCCAGATGCAGATTCAGAGCCAGTTTTGGGAAAACACTATTGGATTAGGATCCTTCGGCATTTTGAGTATCCTTTGGCATTTTCCTTTATTGTAGCTAAGTTTATAATCTTTAGTTATACTTAGTTACAACTAAGTTGAGGATCTTTTGGATTATCCTTGGTGGCTTTTTTTGGCAACAATTCTTGGATTGATTTTGGCCAACTATTTGGGGGAGCAAGCTAGTTTAATGCTTATCTTTAGTACTTACCTTTTTCTTTAACAACATTTTGGGTGGTTAGGTTACTTTAGCATCTTCGGGGAGTGAGAGAGATGTAAGATTCTTAATTCTTTGGGGGAACTAGGATAGCTCGAGAATACGTTGAATGTATTGGCTAACTTCTCTCTGCATAATATATTCCGCATAGATCTTTTCTCATTTTTGTTTACTCGAGGACGATTAAAGGTTTAAGTTTGGGGGAATTGACGTGCACCATTATGTATGTGTTAGCCGATGCATTTAACACATGTATTATCATATTTTCTTTGGTTGATGGCTATTTTTAGTTAGGTTTTCACGACAAAGGGTTTAGACAGCCATTATTGGTTTCCTTGTCTAAATCCAGAGTCTTTTTAGACTTAATTGAAGCTCATGGACACTTTGTATTCACGGGCACCTAGATCTTCCTTCTTTTTATCTCATTAGTAGGTTGCTAGTGAGGGATTTATATCATCTTTTTGTACATGGCCATCCTCAAGGGTGGTAGTATTTATTTGAAATCCATTCACAAGGATGGTAGAAGATATCGAATGCTATTTGCAAGGATGGTAGTAGATTGAAGGCCACAGACTCTAAAGTGTGGTAGTAAATGGAATCAGAACCAAGAAAGGAAGATTCAAAGTTCAAGAAGGCCAAGTCTAAAATAGAGGATTTGTTGTTTGGAAGTTGCACAAAATTCTTGTAAAGATAAGAGGATAATCAGCCCTCGAAGGTAGCTACATTGGGTTTATCTTTTCAAGCACTATAAAATCGACTATAAAAACTCCCAAATCGGATAAAAGGTTCATCCGTAATGGAGCAAACAAGTCAACCGACCTAACCAGCCATGGCTGGCACGGACCGCACAAGGCCAACACGAGGCTAAGCCTAGCATGGCCCATTCCAAGTGACACAGCCCATTCCAAAAGGCTCTGGTACAGTCCGTTCCATCCAACATGGGCCATACCAAGTTCCAACATAGACCGTCCCCGTTCCAGCAAGCCGTGCACTCCAAGTCACATTTTCACTCCAAAAAATTAGCTAAGTATGGGCACGAAACTTTCCATTTTACATAACCCACGCCATTTCAAGTCACAAACGCTAAGAACAACACATAGGGTACAAATAATGGTGTATCCCACATCGATATACTAAGGAAAACAAGGTTACAGCTGACGAGGCTTGCGAAACAATGAGGGACGGGGATCAGAAGGAGCAAAACAGTGTACCAGCCGATGGCTCACACTGGTTGACACGGACCGTGTTGGCACGATGGGGTACAACCTGTGCCAAGGGTGACATTCCACGTCGGGGATCAGAAGGAGAAAAACAGTGTACCAGCCGATGGCTCACACTGGTTGACACGGACCGTGTTGGCAAGATGGGGTACGACCTGTGCCAAGGGTGACATTCCACGTCGACACGAGGCTATAACCCGTACCAGGGCCTACGTGTTGTGTGAGTACGAGGTTCCCTAGCCCGCACGGGATGCCTATTTCCTAGAGCCATCGATAAGATGCCTATTTCCTTTGCCTTTGTACGCCTAGGGGTAATGCGTTCATGGTGTTCCACTCGGGACAAAGTCACACTGGGGATAATCAAACCAGCACAATAAGTCATTTTAGTTACTGCACTCTCCTAGTTGTGGAGGCGAGGTTGATGGAACATTTGATACGCACATATCTATGTGACAGATAGGGGGATGTTTTTACCATTGTTTGCACCACGTGCCACAAACACTAGAATAGGGTTTAGTTCTTGTATTTGATGAAACCGATTATTGAAATGACATTAATCATGTTACGTAAATATTCCCAGTGTTTTATTTTATATTGTTAATTCTTGGGATAATTTGCATGTTAGTAGTTCTTAGTACAACCCCCTCCTCCGATGACTGTTTTCACAACACTGTTTATTCCTGACACGTGGTCGGATTGACGAACCCGAACACGGTTGTGTTTATTTAATTATTAGATTCCTAACATCTCTGTAGATGACCCGGTACTTGCCACTATCTACCATTCTTAGTAGTGTAGTAGTAGGAACAGAAGCAACAATACAAATCTCTATCTTCGACCCTTAATACTTTGGCCTCATCTCATATTTTTAACGGCGCTCAGGAGGGGGCGGGTCACTGGGCAGTCTATATTCCAATCGTGAAATGCGGTCATTTCAATAGATGTACGATGTCGTGGATGATATCGCATACGTAGACAAGAACAGAAAATAAAGGGCAACATCACAGTTCGTACATTCTGGCCCACATACATGCTTGGGCCCAATAGTCGAAGCATATAAAAATGGAATGTGTGATGAACATAAGAAAACCGAGGGAGTACATAATTAAAATGTTTAATTTTGCTCACGTGATCAATGCTAATCAGTAATCACGCAAATCAAAGTGCTTAACACATGTCTTATGGAGTCATATAAAATGTCTTTCCAATTAAGCTTGGCGGTTTATGCATGTAACTGAGTGACTAAATCATGTTTTATGTATGAAATGTCACTTTACTTTAAAAATTACAATAATTCAAAGACTAATAATTCCATAATAAGAGAGTGCAATCCTAACTTCTATGACCTTGCTATACATGTGATCGTTTTTATTGATAAAATTCATGTGAATCGTTAAGGCATTCACTTCTTATGAATTCTAGGCCCAAATATAAGATGGAATATATGTGATCCCACATACATATCAAAATGAAATGTGTATCAAACATAAAAACAGAGGGAGCACTTGAGTAAAT
The DNA here is from genome assembly GCA_032355705.1 of Rubia peregrina. Taxonomy (NCBI): domain Eukaryota; kingdom Viridiplantae; phylum Streptophyta; class Magnoliopsida; order Gentianales; family Rubiaceae; genus Rubia; species Rubia peregrina. Next base: position 16,269 of record JAULKK010327458.1, on the reverse strand, counting down.
GTTTGATTGTGCTCATGTGATCAACGCTAATCAGTAATCACGCAAATCAAAGTGCCTAATACATGTATCAAGGGGTGATATAAAAGGTCTTTCCAATTAGGCTTGGCAGTTTATGCATGTAAATAAGTAAGTAAATCGTGTTTTTTTATTAACTGTCAATTTACTTTACAAATTCCAATAATTCAAAGACTAATAATTCCATAATATGAGAGTGCAATCCCAATTTTCATGAACTTGCTATACATGTGACCTTTCTTGTTGATCAAATTCATGTGAATTGTTAAGGCATTCACTTCTTATAAATTCAGTCCTTCTGTTTCATTTCTTCATAATTATTACACCTATTTTTAAGTTCTACATTTCTTTTGATAATAAAGAAGTCGTGGACAATGCAGATCAAATTACATAAGCATTTTATGCAGTAAACTCTGGAGGGATTTGGAAAGGTAAAAGAGTTCTTTAATGTTCAAGTTTATAACAAATCACTTAATTCACAAGAATTAAGATGTGATTTCCCTAATAAAGAAGTGATTTGTAATAAACTTGAACATTAAAGCACTCTTTTACCATTCCAAACCCCTCCAGAGTTTGCCGCATAAAATGCTTCTTTAATTTGATCTTCATTGTCCATGGCTTCTTTATTATCAAAAGACATGTAGAAGTTAAATATAGCTATAACAATTATGAAGATATGAAACAGAAGGACTGGAATTTATAAGAAGTGAATGCCCTAACAATTCATGAATTTTATCAACAAAAAAGGTGACATGTATAGCAATGTCATAAAAACTGGGATTGCACTCTCTTATTATGGAATCATAGTTTTGGAATAATTGGAATTTTTAAAGTAATGGGACAGTTAATACATAAAACATGATTTACTCACTTCTTTATACGTATAAACTGCCAAGCTCAATTGGAAAGACCTTTTATATCACTCCATGAGACATGTGTTGGGCAATTTTATTAGCGTGATTACTGATTAGTGTTGATCACGTGAGCACAATCAAACATTTAACTCATGTACTCCCTCGGTTTTCTTATGTTTGGCACACATTACATTTTGATATGTTTGTGGGGCCACATACATTCCGTTATATATTTGGGCATGGACCAGAGGCAATCCAATCGACAAAAGCTGAAGTTGGAAAACCAAAAGACGAAACCGAGAGTTGACCAACGCATTAGCAACATCGTATTTAATTTTCGGTGGGCCAAATTTGACAAGCAGCCAAACCGAAAATATCTTTGGGCCTAATCAGTGTTGAACTAAAACTAAAAATTCCCAATGTCATAAATATTTTGTCGTTACCAAAAACTTTTCGACATTACCTCGAAGTCGCTTGTTGGATTGTGGGGTAATTAGCCCGAATTAAAAATAAATAATAAAATTATTGGAGTAACGCAAAAAAATTGATCAGACTACGTGTATAATTAGCTTGATAATCCATCGGTTCAGAGCAAGAGCATTCTCATCAGGCTTATTTTTATAGTATTCCATTAATAACCTTAAAATAAGTGTTATGAGAACGATAATTTACGTCATATAGAATTACCTGAAATTTCATATTCTTAGTTTTTATTGAATTAAAAAAGAAATAAAATTCTACCCATAAATTTTTAGAAAGTACTAGTACATGGTATAGATTAAAGTGTAGATGATTATTTAAAAGTACACAAGGGTCATTCGTAAGAACTTGTGGTTGTTTATGTGGAATAGACTAGTTTCTTTATTGTTCTCGGTTATTATGAGTTTGATTACCGATGATGAAGTTTCTTTTCAGGACGATTGGAATATAATTTGGGACAATAAGTGACCAATACACTTTTTGCACTAAGGTTCCTCAAACGAAGTGGGAGAGATCGAAATGCAAAATTGGAAATACCCATCTCAAATTAAAATTGTCACAACTATGATGATCCAATATCGACATGAAAGGGTCAATGGAAGTGGCCAAGAATATTCACAGACACTACATGACAAAACTTTGAGGAAATTACACTATGGCCCAAATTTCCTTGCATGTTCACCACGCTTATTAGCCCTGCACTTGAACAAAACGAAAAATGTTTCATATGGAAATTATGCATACTGAGTTACTCATCAGGTTTTTTTATAGTATTTCATTTATACTCTTATAATTTACGCTTATATGTGGTCTTGATTAAATTGTAGATGATTACTTGAAAGTATATGAGGGTTATTCGTAAGAACTTGTGGTCGTTTATGTGGAATAAGAACAATTTATTTACAGATCTCGATTATTATGAGTTAAACTACCGATGACAGAGTTTCTTTTTGGGATGCTCGGAATAGAGTTTGGGACAACTGGTGACCAATTTTACTTTTTTCACTAAGGTTCATTCAACATAGTGGGAGAGGTCAAAATGAAAAATTGGAAATACCCTTATCTATTTCACATTTTCACGACCACGATGATCTAATATTGGCATGAAATGGTCAATGAAACGGGCCCGGATTATTCACAGATAGTACATGAAAAAATTAAGGAAATTACACTGTGGGCCTTACTTCCTTGCATGTTCACCATGCTTATGAGCTCTACACTTGATCAAAACAACAAATGTTTCGTATGGAAATTATGCGTACTGTCTAAGAATGATGCAAACCAGTTTACATGTCAAGCTTTTTTATAGTATTCCATGAATATCCTTACGATAAACGTTATGAGAACAATAATTTACACCACATAGAATCACCTTAAATTTCACATTCTTGGTTTTTTTTATAAATTGAAAAGGAAATAAAATTCCGACCAATCATTAGAATGCTCTGCATGGTCTAGCGTAAATTGTAGATGATTACTTAAAAGTATATGAGGGTCAGTCGTAAGAACTTGTGGTCATTCATGTAGAATAAGACCCGTTTCTTTATTGCTCTTGGTTATTATGAGTTTGACTACCAATGATGGAGTTTCTTTTCGGGGCACTCGGAATAGAGTTTAGGACAACCGATTACCAATTTTAGTTTTTACACTAAGGTCCTTCCAACGAAGTGGGAGAGGTTGAAATACAAAATTGGAGATAACATTCTTTTATTCAAATTTTGAGGACAATGTTGTTCTAATTTGGGGATGAATGGGTCGACAATCGAGCCACAATCTCAAAATGTAGTATTTTATGACAGTTTTTGGAAATTAGACTATGGGCTTTTGTGCGAAGTCACGCATGTATCGCATAGAACGAAACTACAACTAAATATCGAGCGACATCGTTGAAGCTAAAATTTCCAGTGGGAACCAAAAATTCAGCCTAAACTTTGAAATAAAATCCCCCCAACCCTATTTCTTTTCAATAATCTTCAGCACTGGCACCCTTTTCCCATCTCCAACACAAATCCTACAAACCCAACTCCACACAATCCAATCCATTCACACCATTTCAAAAATTGTGGGGCTCAATCAAATTTCTTCTCACAAACATGAACAAGTATCCAAGGATGGGGCATCTCAGAGTTCAAATTAATTGAGTTAGTTTTCCATCCATTACATGTACAATTAGCAATTTTGTCTTCATAAATTCTACATGTTTTTTCCTCACCCATCAAAGATTGAATATTTTCATGAATTATGATGATTGTTATACATGTTAGCTACTGTATGTTTTTTTTTATTCCAATACAATGCTATATTTGTAAAGATTGAGAAAAAAGGTTCACATTAGAATGCAGAGTATGAGTGTGCGACGTTGGTCATAGTTAATTGCTTGATCCGGCATGTTAACGAACATAGAATGGCATCGCATAGGTATACAAATCGATGAAATATCTATGAATATCCAAAATCGATATATACTCAGTCTGTGCGACATCTATTTCTTTTAAATGGAATGTCACTTTTAATCATATCAGTTACTCTATTGAAATTAATGTCGGTACTGGCCAATCGTAACATAAATTTTGTTTTATGTGCATTGATTTTAATAGGAACAAAGATAAATATTGATGAACTTTTAGCATGCACATAGATGGCTAGACTTCTCATTTCACTAGTCGCTCTTATAGTCTTAATGTCGTACCTAGAATGGAGGTTCAATACAATTAATATTTCAATTTCATATCAACCTTATGTGTTTTAATATATTGTAGCATGTATTTGTAACATATGTTGTATTTTTTTTTGGTTTTAACATGTAAATCATTCCCACATTCATTGAACAACATTTGATTGTTGTTTGACGTTTAACCATGTCACGATTTATTTCATTTCAAATAACTTGCAATGGCTCTAAATGAACGATAGTTTGTGTCATCAAATATTAAACATTATAATATTGTATGAGAAACAATGTCTAACCGATTGAATTGCGACGTCGCACAAACCTGTCCCCAAATGATACGTAATCGACGTTGCATATAACGGAATTGTTTTTCAGCAATGTCAACCGCACAAAATGAAGCTATCTTGGTCAGCGTTCTACATCAGCTGGTACACAACGTTAATCCCCAACAGCCTGTGATGTTGCTCAACATGGTCTAAGACATTGTTCTTAGTAAGCACGATGTTGGCTTTGACGATATTGCAGTATTTCCTTTCTAATCATCCACCTTCTTGTTATGGCCAACATCGCATGCATGTTGATGTCGACATCGTTCATAACGAACTTGCAGAGCGATGTCACTTATAAAACCTGCTGACATCGGTCCAAAATTGAGGTAAAAGGTACTATTTACCTCGGTTATGAACCAAGGTAAAAATGTACTTTTTACTACAATAGTATTTACCTCGGTTTATTATGAACTATAAACCGAGGTAAAAATCCATATAGAACTGAGGAAATAGGTAATTTTAATGTAGTGTAGGCTCCTTTATATAGTAGTAGGGAATTGAGCCCTGAAATGGGGAAGAAAACCCTAGCAGCCAAAAACAGCACAGGCGGTGCAGCGAGGCAAAGTCCTGCTGGCTAGAGGCTGGCACAACCCCTGTCTCCTAGCACGTCCGTGTCGAGTGGGGCTGACACGGGCCGTGCTGCCTAGCACGGTTGTGTGGGTTGTATCTAGCACAAACCATCGGCTGGGACTATATATTTTTACTTTTGAAGCTTGTTCCTACATCGGTTTGCTCGGGCTGTCAGCTAGAAACACTTCTTGATTAGTTGAATGGCGCAGGCCACATGAATTCTAGCGGGATGTCGGCTAGGAGTCATTTTTTTGGGAAAATGGTAACGCGACTGTGTCGATCTTCGTACCCTGTGGGTTGGTCTTCAAATATTTGAAAGGAAATGACACGATTCGTGTCCAATCTTAACATCACAAAGGTTTGAGGCGGTACAAGCTGTGTTGCACCAAACGGCTCGTGCCAAGAGGTTGTGGCACAACCGTGCTAGCTGGCACGACCGTGTGGCTCGTCAGGGCCGTGTCGGCTGATGTGGTAATCCAACTAAGAAATTCCTTTCATGTTCACCGTTTAGTATCTCATCCTGCAAAAAAGATCCCAGAGGTGACTTCAGGGAAAATTCTTCGACGATCAAGTCAGTCTTTTCCTTTGAGAATTAGAATTTCTTAACATACCTTCACCTACCTTCTTCAGTGCTAATCTCCATTTATTTATAGATTTTTCAATCGTGGTTCCGTATTGTCAGTGTCTGAGATCATAGGTTGCATCATAGTTCCTACAATGCTGGTTCGTGGTTGATCCTACAAATGTGATTCCTTCTTTATCGGTTTGTTGCCTAATCTCAGACAAGGCTCCACCTTTATTGGTTCATCGGTGATGTAATCATTGGACTTTACGGTTGAGTATTGGACAAGGCCTAAATGCCAGCGACCTCCAAATTATGGTCTAGGTATACACCATAAGCCCTCCAGCCACGAAGTCCAGTAAATACGAAGCGATGACTTTCTATTTTATAGTATATGTGTGACTGTTGTTTCACGAACTTCTGAAGCTATAACAATATGTTCACCTTTAATATAACTAACATTGTCTTCACGAAGTGCCACATCAAACCTAATCAATCTACCACCTTAAGCTTTAAATTTTCACAACCAATTTTATCGAATGCAGAAGCAAAACAACAAACTTCACCCGTAATGAAAATGTAAAGGCATATCAACTAGCTTTAACCACACTTCGAAAAATGGTATGCTTGATGATAAAAAACACTAAAAATTGGCATCCAAGTGTCACTTCAAACCAAATCAATCTACCACCCCTAACCTTTCGATTTCACAATTAATTATATCAAACATGTAGAGGCATAATAACAAACTACATCCACAATGCAAATGTAAATGCATAATAACAAATTTTAACCATACTATTAAATTAACAACGGCGAGCAGGAAGTTGAACATTATGAAACCACATCAAACATAGATAATCTAGCACATGAATCCTTCAATTTTCACAACTTAATGTCAAAATCACAATCTTATCCACAATGTAGAATGGAAAAACCTTTTATATGGCAGAGCTTGGGCGAGTAGGCGGTGAAGCACGAACCAATCACCGATGTAGAACCCTAGAAGTAGTGAAAAAACCACGGGGCAAAACACCACCCTAACACCAGAGTACTTGCCAGGAAGATTGTGGAGAAGTTCACCGGGTCCAAAATCCAAGGTGATGGAAGACGGTGGAGTTATGGGCAAGGCAATGGGATTATGGGGAAGACATTGGGGTTAAAAAATGAACAGAATAGCATAAGTAATGGCTTTAATGGCGTGGGAGTGATGGCAGTAATAGCAGAATGAGCGAAACCGTCGTCGTCCAAATTACAACTAACGGTGGTTTGGCTTCCAGGGTTTAAACATATTTGACATTGGCACTGGTATAAGTGAAACATAACGGTTCTTATAATTTAATATTTAAAAATATGACATTAGCACCGGTAGATGCACCAGTGCCATTAAATAAAATACCGGTGTCATTAACCAAATAGTAGCTGCGTGAGTTTGATTTAAATGCCCAATTTGATTGGAGAATTGGATAGAGAGCAAATGGTTTTTTCTAAGTGTTGAGCACAGGTACGGATACATGTGCTATAAAATTACAATACGGATGCCTACATTAAAAAAACAGCTGTTTGAGACTGCTTTAACTGCCCAATTTGATTCTGGATTTGAATAGAGAGCAAAGTCTTTTTTTAAGTGTTGAGCACCTATATGGAAACCGATGTTAATAAGATAACATACTAATGAGACGTCAAATGCATGTATTTTCCTTAGATTTTAACATCTGTTTTGTTATCTTTTTGTTGAAAGATTGCTAAATTTACGTAGGTTTACATCATATGGGGTGTAGATGACCGTTACGGTTTTCATATCTAAATTCTTCATTTTGTACCCTATTTTTAGTCTAATGGATTTTTGGCCCTCATGAGCATCTAGATTCCTTTTTGTGAGATTAATTTATAGATTGCTCGTAAGTACTTTGGAGTGTTTTAGTGAATTCCATTCGCAAGTATGGTAGAATATTTATGGCCACGAGTCAAAACGTGGTAGAAGATAGAAAGGTCAAAGAAGGAAGAAAAAGAAGCGGATGAATTGTGACCCGGAAGTTTGGACCAAGTTCTTAGAATGATTCGAGAATAAGTAGCCTCAAAAGTGGAACTATTGGATTCCTCTACTCGAGAACTATAAAATGGACTACAAAAACTTCCAAATCGAATAAGTGGTTTATCTGTAGTAACGCAAAGAAGTTGAAGAAAAGAGGGAGTGACGGGCATGCTGCCCGCTCACTTAGGTGCTCGCCCAAAACTCAAGGGGAAACACCCCTCAGCACCATAATGCGCAGCCAGTCTCTTTGTGCATGCCTGACTAGGTGCTCCAGCCTGCGCACGCACCTCTGCTACACTTTTTGAGTTTTCTTGACCAAATTAAGATATAAATACCCCCCCTTCTTCCCCCATTTGTCTAAGCCCGACTTTGGGCATCAAAAGCCTATTTTTCTTCATCTTTTCTTATTTTTTTATTTCTTCCATGAATTCTTGTGGATATGTTATGGGTTTTCATTATCTAGGTTAGTTATCACTTGGGAGCAATTGATTGAAGCTTCAAAAACCATGTAGTGAGACTCTATTTCACTCTTTCATGAGCATTTGTTGTGAAGTATTTATTGGGCCATTAATGTTTATTTTACTTCATTTATGTTATGGGTTGTTTGATAATATGAAATGTTTTTATGATTAAGTGCTAGAAGTGTTAGAAAAGTGTACAATTTCTCCTCTCCTTTGGCATGAAAATCAAGGAACATGGAATTAGAACTTCTTGTGGGTAAATGGTGTTAATCTTGCTAGATGAGTATGCTAATGTTGTTTGTTACCATATTTGTCCTAAGGTAGCAATAAAAGATTAAATATTGTTTGTTCTAGGTTTAGTCTAATGAATGCTTTGTTTGGTTAAATGGATAGGCATTTGGTTTAATGCTTGTAGTTGTTATCAAATCTATGGTTCTTCGTATATAATGCTATTGATGAAATACCTTTAGCGATTGTTTGTCTAAAGTGCTTATCAATGAGGTTTGCAAATGGTCATTGAATGTCTTTGCAAATTAATAACTAAGAACAAATGAATGTTGATCTTCAAATGGAAGTGATAACATTCCCCATAGGCAATTAAAATGAATGAATGAGTGAATGAATGAGTCAAGGATCTATAAGAGGTTTGAAAGTGGGAATCAATTGCCCCCAAGGCTTTGTTAATTTTGATTTTACCATCTTTTTAGTAGCTTGTTGCATGATAGCATAATTATTTCACGTTGATAGTTGTGTTGTCTTACAATTCATAACTTATAAAACCAACCAAAACTCCCACTCTTTACATGCTTTCTTATATATATACATATATATATATATATATCTAGTCTAATATTTACCCTTATATGTGTAAACCCTTAGGAAAATCCCTCTTCTACATGAACGACCACGACTTTCCATTATCTACTTAGTTATAGCTAGGAAGAAATCAGGGTTTATAAATTGTATTTTTGAGAGGTACGTCAATGACCTCCCAAATTTTGGCGTTGTTGTCAGGGAAGAGACATTTATTTTTAAGTGTTTGGGTATATTTGTTACTTATTTTTATTTGACTTTTATTTGAGTTTGTTTTGTTTGGAGATGTATTGCCTTTGTCCTTGGTTTATGGTACGTACTCATTCCAAGATCCGAGAACTTTTGCACTACGACCCAAATTCTTTGTTCTTCTTTATTTTTGGCTATTTCTATTCGGAGAAGGTATTGCTTGATTTATTGGTGAATTTTTATCAAGAATCCTTGCAATATGATTCATAATTTTTGAAAAGGAGAAAAAAAATGGAAGATCTCACCTTGAGGGAACTCATGATAAGAAGAGAGGCTCAACAAGCAAGGTTTTGTAGAGTGTGTCATTCCGACCATCCTATCGAGTCTTGCTATTGGTTGAGAGAGGAGCACTAGGAGGAGAAAAGAACTGTTGGCTTCCAAAACCTTAGCAAGTACTGCTCTCCTTGTATTTACAAGATACCATAGTCGTGACTCTGCTTTATTGGGGTTTAACGTCGTAGGTTACATCATTGTTGAATCATGATCACTATAATCTTGGTTTGTGGCTAAATGTTGATCGTGGCTCCATATTTCTTGGTTTATGGTTATTTCCTCATGGTCATGGTTCTACCTTTAACTGTTCATGGTTGACATGGACGTTGGGCTAAAACATTAAACATGCCTTCTTTTTCTACTCGTGGTTGAGTAATAGGCTGTGGGAGGTCGTCGCCGTACCTCTCAAAGATACTATTTTTAAGACCTAAAGTGCTCTTAACTACAACTTAGTAGATAATGGCAAGTCGGGGTCATCCACAAAGACAAGGGATATTCCTAAGTGTTTGATTATATAACGGTAAATATTATTCTAGATATAAGGATATGTATATATATAAGCACACAAAGAGGGGGTTTTGGATTGGTTTTCTAAGTTCACAATTTAAAGACAAGTTACACTATCAAACCATACAAATATACTAACTACGCAATAAACACTAAAACGATGTTAAACACGAATTACGGTATCTTGGGGGAAATTGACGTATACTTCCAGGCCTTCTATCTATCATTGAACACATAACCTATTCAACACTTTTTCTACTTTTTGTTAAGATAAATCTTCTATCCTTCTTTGAAAATAGTTTACAAGAGTGAATTCGACATCTCTCGCTAGACCTCACTAATGACCCCTTTAGTCGTTCAATGTCTAGAGGTATCCCATTAATGACATTAAGTACAAATAATCAACAAGCTTGGTAACACTTATAAACACTACACCGTGTCTAAGAATTGAACCAATTCATTCATCTACATAAGAATAACCAAGAACGTTCAACGTTCATAAACCTCTCTCATTTGCTACTCAAAACAAACATGACAAATAATTCGACATTATCACATTTATCTAGAATTCATCAAATCAACAAAAATATTAGAAGCTCGAACTCATTCTCTTGGATTTCATATCAAAAGAATGGAGAATTAGCTAATTTCTCCAAACCCTAACACATAATCATACAAGCAATGCATATACTCAAACATCAAATATCATTAATGGATTCAACAACCCAATTCAAGCACAATAAATACACAATAGCATAACATTAAATATCTTACATATAGATCTCAAGACATGGGCTTGGAAGCCTTAATCAATTGCTCCCAAGGTTAAGTTTCTAACACAAATCACACTAACATTCATAGACAAATTTATACATAAAACAAGAGAGAAAAGAAGAAGATAAATGAAGAATTAGGGTTTTTGGAAGAGGATTTTTGGCCCAGAGAAAGTTGAAAATAAAGATAAGATAAGGAATATTTATAGTACAAGTTGTGGTGAAAAGACTAGTCAAAAAATGAGCCAGGCACGAGAGATCAGGCGCTGCCCGCACATTTTTTGCTCTGAGGCTGATTTCCTCTAGATCGTTGGGGCACGCAGTTGATCGCCCAGGCCACGCCCCCAATTTTCTTCACCCGACCGGTCGGCCGGCCGGCCATCCTTCTTCCAATCCGGGCTTTTCTTCTACCAAATTGTATTGGACTTCACTTCTAAGCCATTATTTCCTTGTAAATATTCATTCTTGAATCTTTCATCCTGAACATGATCGTAAAAGACCTTCCGTAAACACCTTAAACTAGAGACTTAGGATATAACTCCTAAATCGTCATCCTAACTTCTTAGCAACAAAGCATTCATTATTCTTACACAAAATCTTAGTCTATTACAAATATTAGTTTCAAATGTGCTAAAAAGATATGAGCACATCACTCATAAGGATATAATTTCATTAGAATCAAAGTAGGTTAAGAAAATAAGGATTTGGATATGAAAAACCGAAATAGGCCATCCAACCCCAAATCTACCTAAATCTAGCAATCTTCCAACAAAATGATAACAAAAGAGATGCTAAATGCTTAGGAAAATACGTGCATTTTCCCATCTCATTAGTTAGCTATGTTATTTTAATGTTAACCAATCCCTAATATTTAACCTAACATATGCACAAAGTTCTAATTATAGTATCAGTAACAAAACTATAAAAAAAAATGAAGTCTTGTTGCAATCAATCTTGAAACAGCAAATTTGGATTGTGAAGTTTGTGTTGGTAAAAATTACTAAAGTAAACTCGAACTGTTGACCGGCTGCTTGGTGGGCTGAAATTGTTTGACCCACCAAGTCTGCGATGTTGCCAACTGATTGAAAGCATGTCGCCTAAACCGATGTTGGTGCGATATCCCATATATCGAGGTGGACAAAAAATGGTTGGTAAAGATGTGTTTCGAAATGCATATAAATAGGGGGACGCTAAAAATTTATTCAACCATCTATTCACAAGTTTTCACGAATTCCAACAGTCTCTAGTTTCCTCCTAATCTCTCTACTCAGGAAAAAGGTTTGTTTTCCATATCTCCTAACGCATAACTTTTTAAATTCTCACTTTATAATGTCAAATCTATGGTTTGTGAATGTGTTTTGATTTTTTGACCATTTAGTTTTGTCTCGGATTTATGAGAGTGTGAACTTTCTTTGAGTTTAAACATTGGTACAATTTTTTTGTGTGTTGACAAATGGTTTTTTCTTAATATAATGTTGATTGTGATTCATTTTTTTGGTTGTATGTGTTTCTTCTTGTAGCTTCCTCTTATATATGCGACTTCGCTCATCTGCCTTCCACAAATCAGTTAATGCTATTATAGTGGGATGTCGCATATTTGCATTTTCAGTAGCTTATCTTTAAGTTTGTGTTGCACTATTATCAGGTTTCCTTTGGCTTTCACGAAATGTTACCGACGTCGCATTATGACATCTAATTGTACAATTTTTATGCATATACAACTTCAGTCTTGTTTCAGACTTGTCTTCGGTCTAACCGACCACTATGTGAAGTCACGTGTACATGTCGGCCATGTCACTGACTTGGGCAGACATTCGCTTGCGACGGCATTGCCGACATCGCACGTTGCACTCCATAGGGCAGTTCACACTTAACATTTTTCTCTTTTGATGCAGTACCGATGGCTGGTGAAGGATCGTCTGATCCACCATTTTTGTATTTCTTTCACCAATGTACATATATATTTACTAGCTCACACATCTACACACTTATATCTAACAACTAATTACTTTTTGGTTTTTGTACAGTTCACCGCACAACATAGAGCCTGTTTTGGTCGACGTCGACCATCATACAATGGCACTTGATAGACGACATTTCCACTGCACTCTCAAGCAGTAGAACTTTGGGAAAAACCCTACATTGGTAATACTTTTAAAATAAATTTTATTTGTTTATGCACATATATATATATATATGCATATTTATGATTAATATTTTTTTTGTGATCAGTACATCCCGTGTGAGATTGTACCACTCTTGCCGATTGAGAAAACTGTCGTAGTGCAGAGGTGCTACGGGATAGAGTGGCGTATGACTTACTCTAGGCAAGGTCGGATCAAGGCCATTTTCCCAAAGGGTTTCGGCGAATTCCTTAAGGGAAACAACCTACGCATCGGGGACACTTTGTTCTTCGAGGTGCTACAAGTTGTGGGGCCAATCGTCTTCAAGGTCATCATTGTCCATGGTGATCGATTTTATTATTTTTTTTCGCTATTGTTGGAACTTAGACAGCTCTAATATGAATTTATGTAAAACTTGTATGGATATTTTCATGATTACTATTTTTCAAATTATTTAACTATCTTATTTGAACATTATAAATATGATAGTGTATATGTGAGATTTGATTTGTGCATGATTTTATAAAACTAATTTATAATACTACGATTAAAAATCATTGAATAAATGATGTATTGGACGTTTACGAAAGTTCATTTTGATTTCTATGGTGTTTGTAGCATAATGATTGCTAGCTACTGTAATGCCTAATTATCATTTTACCTACTGCTAAATCAATCGTGATGACGGGATATTGAGAGCAGAGGGACACCGAAGACCACCATCTGTTGTTTTCATTTTTTTTCCCCTAACACCGTAAAATTCTTTACTTTAATGTATCGTTTACATAGCTGCGACTTGAGTAATCAATCGGAACACATGTCAGTGCAAACGACGTTTAATGCGAAATTGGTTCACCTACTAAAACAACATGTGCGACGTTGCACATGTTTTGGTAACATTATTTACTTCGGTTTTTTTTACCTTTTACATTAGCTCCCATAATAATCGAGGTAAAAAATCAATTATTTACCTACCTTATTTTTATAATCGAGGTAAATAGTATCTTTTACTTTGAAATAAAAAATTAATCTAGGTAAAAGAACGTTTTGCCTCTCTTATTTGGTGTTAAAAAACCCGAAGTAAATGAGGCGAAGTAATAGATCATTTTTCTTGTAGGGTCTTAATAAGCATATAGGACTTATTCCAACTGACAGAACTAAGATTCCTGACGCTGATGAAGGAGATGCATTATCTCTCAAACCTAAAGCAGTATTAACAGAAATGGTGCAATGACTAATAGAGTGGGAAGGGTTGTCCACAGATGATGCTTCAGGGGAGGACTTAGAGTTCATTACAAATCAGTTCCCAACCTTCCAAACTCGATATATCATATCAAGTTTCAACGACTTATTTCATACTGTTTCTCTCTTTTCATCAACCTTCAAACTCTTCACCCATCTCAGTGATTTTAGTATATTGATGAAATATTTCTGGCAATTAAAATGATGGATCCTAGTCTCCTACAGAAGGGAAATGATCTTTACGGGTTAAATGGAGGCGGACTTTGATCTTTAGTTGGAGAGTTTCATTTATTTTGTTTTGATTGCCTAGATGTTTGATCAAAAGTGTTGATGGTTCATTTTGTGTGCGTATCTTTGGATACTTCACTGTGTTTGTTCTGATAGTAGGCTTGGATCGAATTTTTCTGGCTACACTATGGCTATACGGTGGAACCACTTATCCTCCACATGCCTTTTCTTTGCCACATACTCTCTTCGTCCCTCTTTTAGTGTCTTACATCACTATTCATCAATAAAGTTGATGTTGTTTGTATTGTAAAATATATATAAACTTATAAATGTGAAAAATATCACATGAGATACTACTACATTCATTGTAACACATATTTTTAAAATATTTAATTTTCATAATTTTTTTAAAACATAATTTAAAATATTAAAATCATAAAATCATCATTAAATAGTGACAAAAGAGGAGGTGAGACACAATTAGAGGGACGGAGGGAGTATGTTTTTGCTCAAGTAATGTCAATTAGGGCACATGTGTATATCTCTCTTTATGCCACTTAGACCTTAGATTACATTGTAATTTTTAGCTAGCGTTTCAGTGTGAATGAATTAATCTCATATCATATGTTGTAATAGCACATCGGGTTTGATTTCTAGTCTAATGTTTTCAGACTTTGGGTTGAGTCCGGATCTTATTAGATCTGACCCAGACTCGACCCATGATCATCCCTAGTTTCAACAAACTGAATATAGGCACCAAAACAGAAGACAGCGGAAGGGGGTTATACCTAGCTGAATCCGCACCAACATCAGCTCATTTTCATGTATAAAGCTTATCAATTAGTTATTGGATAACATTTTTGATAATCATTGTTGTGTAACCACTTTTCTCATCTTGCAATTCTTTATTCTTCCTCGTCTAAAGTTCATTCCCTTTCCATCATTGTTCTTTGCACTTTGATCAATCCATATCGTAACAGAATGAAGGATGCCGAACTGGGGCTACCGCCCAACGCCCAAAGAATGTCTAAATACTCACTCTCGTAGGCTGCATGTGTGAATGGCCCACAAAATTTCTTATAACCCGATTTTGACCCACAAACTTTAGTTACATTTCTTTAAATTGTAATTAAATTACTCTTTCTTTGAAAAAATAATAAATTTCTCATCTCATAATAAATCACCATGAGAAGATTTCTTGGGAGATTTTCTAAAAAAAACAGTACGAATCAAATTGGATACAAAAAAAGTTAAAACTTTCGGCCCAATTCGAATGCCAATGTTAGAGATACCCAACACTTAACAGAAAATGAAGAACAATGTTAAAATGAAAATATTACGCGACAATAAAGAATATGTTTGGCAAACATGTACTCATCAGGATTACTTTTAGAATAAGTTGTTCACCAAACAGTAAAAAAGTATATAGCTTAAAAGCATCACACATCCAAATCATGTTGTGCACACTGATTTCTTAAACTGCCCAGACTCCAAAGAGGATCAACAAAATGGACACGGCAACCAACCGCATGAACCGATGAAACAGAGTGATATGATCAAATTATGGAGAAAGTTGATTACGTTTCAATGTCTGTGCAGCAGGAGGGGGATGTAGAACTGCACCAACGAAGAGAACCAATCCAGATTGATCCTCTTTTATGGTGAATACGAATGGATGGTCAGCCACAAACTCCTTCTTTTCCGGGGGAGGACCACCACCACCGCCACTTAAGCAAAGAGTCACAGCGACGCCCTCAGTGCCACGCTCATCCACCTCAATCCCCGCTTTCTGAAGGATTTTATGTCAAAAGGCACTCCTTCAACCTGCTGGAGCATCTCCGACAGTTCCACTTGTTCGTCGATGAAAGGAAGCTTCAATTCATCAAGGCTGTAGCTGAACTTGAATTTCGGTATCTGGACTAAATCCATCCTAGTCCTTTTCAGCTTAAATTCACATGTGGTCAAAAACTCCGGGTCCGAATTCAACTTCTCAAGCAGATTCTTCAATCCATCCTTCTTGTGTGGGAGGATGAATTGCATAGAGAATGAAGTGTTGGCCTTGCGCTCGCATATGTACGGGATCT
>JAULKK010327449.1:0-11074 GCA_032355705.1 Rubia peregrina | reverse complement strand
CACTATCTACTTTCTAGTAGTATAGCCGCAACAAGGGCATAAATACTATCTTTGAGAGGCACGGCGACGGCCTCCTAGATTTCTATGTTTTTGACGTATAGCATAATGGTGGTGCACTCTTAATTTTATTGGGGAGACATTTTCTTAGAACTTTAAGGACAAAGATAGACGTTCATTTGGGAATACTAACCCTAGAGGATGACATTGATAAGGTAGGATTCGATAAGGTGGGATTCGATATTTATAAATGATACGTCTATTTTATACGATGATTTTGTGACACTTTTATACACATTTTGGTATGCTTTTGTGCTTTGGATGCTCCATTTAACCTTGAAATTCTATTGCTAGAGTTAAGAGTGATTGTAACTCTCTTATCACTTTTAATACAGATTTTGTGAGATGAGGTAATCGTTGAAAGATTTTAAGACCATTAAGAATCCATTTTGAAGAAAATGAAGACTTTGAAGACCTAAAGAAGGGAGGAGAAGACAACTACACCTAGACAAAAAAGAAGACAATATTTGAGGGCAGCCTACTATGCCCATCGCGAGTCGCGACGGTCCTCTGCCCATATCTACCTTTTGTACTATAAATACTCTCTTATCCCTCTCTTTTCCAAAAACTCCTTTTCCCCGAATTCAGAACCATAAACCCTACTTTTTCTTCCATTTTCATCTTTTTTTCTTCTTGCTTTCCTTTTTTGAATTACTATTGTTGTTAAGTATGAATTCTAGTAGCTAAATTAGTCTTGGGAGAAATTGATTAAGGCTTCCAAGCCCATGTCTTGAGAACTTTGTATGAAGCTATTCAATGTTTTGCTATTGTGTATTTATTGTGCTTGAATTTGGTCGTTGAATACATTAATGGTATTGGAAGTTTGAGTATATGAATTGCTAGTATGATTACTTGTTAGGGTTTGGAGAAAATAGCTAATTCTCCTTTCTTTTGATATGAAATCCAAAAGCGTGATTTAGAGCTTCCAATATGGTTGATGATTTGATGAATGCTAGATAAATGTGATAATGTCGAATTCTTTATCATGTTTGTTTTGGGTAGCACATAGGAGAATTTTATGAATGTTGAACGTTCTTGACTAATCTTGTTTAAATGCATGAATTGGTTCAATGCTTGGACACAGTGTAGTGTTTATAAGTGTTATCAAGCTTGTTGATTCTTCGTTATTAATGCCACTAATGGGATACCCTTAAGCGTTGATCAACTAAAAGAGTAACTGGTGAGGTTTAGCGAGAGATGTCGAATTCACTCTAGTAAACTACTATCAAAGAAGGATAGGAGATTTATCTTCACAACAAGTAGTAAAAGTATTGAATATGTTATGTGTTCAATGATAGATAAGAGGTTTGGAAGTAGAAATCAATTGCGTCCAAAGTCTCGTACTTTGTGTTTAAACTCTTCTTATTAATTGTTGCATATTTAGTAGATTCACTTTGCTTACTAGTTAACTTGCCTTTAAATTGATAATTTAGAAAAACCAACCCAAGCCCGCTCCCCCTCTTTATAAACTTATATATATGCATATCTTTATATCTATCGTAGTATTCATAGTTATATACTTATATGTGAAAACCCTTAGAAAAATTCCTCTTCTTTGTGGACGACCCCGATTTGCCATTATCTACTTAATTGTATTTAGGAAGTATTTAGGGATAAAAAGTAGTAACTTTGAGAAGTACGGTGACGGCTTCCCAAATTTTGGTGTCGCTGCCGGGGAATAAGTGTTTATTTTTAAGTGTTTGAGCATACTATATATAAATATGTGCTAGTTGTGAATATTTGTTAGTTTAATTTAATTTAATTTTTATTTGATCTTTGTTTGGCTTGGACACGTATTGTTCGAGTTCTTGGTGTATGGTTCGTACTCGATCCTCTTCACAAGAACCCCCTACACTACGACCCAGAGTTGGATTTAAACTTGAAAAGGTTTAGGAGGTTTTCTTTAGAAAGTGAGAATAACAACCCTCCTAGTGATCATTTTGTGGAACCCTCAATCTCTATGGATCATCACAAAGACCATGAAGAGGAAGTTCCGGGAGGAGGACCTCAAAACCCTCACAATGGGTGGAACATCCCGTTGAGACAAATTCCATTGAGGGAGGTCATGGCTCCCAATCTAGAGCACCAATCGATGTGCATAACCTATCCGGCAGTTGGAGCTAATGGCCACTTCAAATTGAAGTCTAGATTGATACACTTGCTACCGTCATTTCTTGGTAGGCAAGGGGAAGATCCCAACAAACACCTCCTTGATTTTTACATGGTTTGTAGTGGAATGCTTCCCGAATGGGTGAATGAGGAGTTGTACATGTTGAAGGTCGTTTCATTCTCATTGCGAGATACCACAAGGGATTGGATTCAATATCTTCAACCCGGAAGCATAACCTCATGGATTTAATTGAAGCGGAAGTTTCTCTCAAAATACTTCACTGCTTCAAAATCCGACATCTTGAAGAAGGATATAAGCAACATCATCCAATAGCACGAGGAGTCATTCTATGAATTTTAGGAGAGGTTCAAGAAGCTTCTTACTAGTTGTCTGTATCTTGGCTATTAGGGTATTTGGTCTACTACTTCTATAATGGTCTTCTTGATCAAGATCAAATGATAGTTAGGGGAGCTTGTAATGGTTCTCTTGGGAAAAAGTTCTCTAGGGAAGCTATGGAGCTCTACGAAGAGATAGCTGAAGAGTCAAGAAATTTTAGCTCGAGAGCATATATAAGAAGGTAAAATCCCAACAATGCAAGTGCTTCTTCCAACCATGGAAATCTCGAAGATCAAGTGTCGAATCTCACCTCTATGGTCAAGGCGTTGATGATACAATCCAGAGTAAAACCTCATGTGAAATCTTGCGAGGTTTGCTCTTCTCCGCATCTTACGAACACATGTCGTACTTTACAAGATGATTATGTGGAGGAGGTGAGTGATTTGGGGTATAAAGGTGGCCAAGAGTACCAAAATCTCACAAAACCGACCTTATATCAAGGTTATCAAGGAGATGGAGGCTACCAAAACTGATCTTATAATGTGGTCAACCAAGTCCACCCAAATCTTAGGTGTGGGAATGCACAAGGTGGCCAAAATGTTCAACCTTACCGCCCTCCTCAACGACAATATCGGCCACCACAACCTCAATACCAAAGGCTTAGTGATAAGCTCCACAATCCAGGTGAAAGTTCAGGGATGTCAAGGGAGGAAATCATGAAAGCCATTGGGAAATTGACCATTTGTGTGGACAAGGCCAAGAAGCACAAAGAGAAGACCGACTCTAGAATAAAAAATCTAGAGGCTCAAATCTTGAATCAAATGGAGGCAAGAGATTCAGGAAAATTCCTTCTCAATCAGAACTTGACACTCGTCAAAATGTGAGTGTCATCTCGTTGAGGAGTGGAAAGGAAGTGGAAATACCCTCAAGGCAAGGTTGATGAAGAGAGGGTGTTTGAAAAAGAAGAAGATGTTGAGAAGAAGGCTGAGGAGTTAGCCAAAGAAAAGATGAATGAGAGAAAGAAATCGAGGTGGAGACCTTTGTGCCTAGACCGGGATCAAATCCCAAATTCGCATCCCCTCCTCGCAAGAAATCCAAAGGGGGTAAGATCCCTATCTATGAGCCGGAGCCACCATTTTCGGAGGCCTTGAATGATAGGAGGACCAAGGAGGACAACAAATACATCTATGAAGTCTTTTGTAGATGTGAGGTAAACATTTCACTCTTGAATGCTATAAATCAAATTCCTAGGTATGCTAAATTTCTCGAAGAATTGTGTATCATCAATAGGAAACAAAAATTGCAAAGTAAAAAGAAGAGTGGAAAAAGTGACTATGTTTCAGCCATTTTTTATGAGGAGTTACCTCCTAAATGCGATGATCCAGGAATGTTTACAATTTCCTGTTAGATAGGAGGGAAATGTGTTAACAAGGCCATGCTAGACTTAGGTGCTTCCATTAATGTGATTCCATATTCTTTTTATGAAAGTCTAGATCTAGGAACTTTGCACAAAACCGAGGTTGTTGTCCAACTAGCTGATCATTCTAGCACATACCCAAAAGGTATTGTGAAAGATGTGTTAGTGAAAGTGGATTATTTGACTTTCCCCACTAATTTTTAGGTCCTTGATATGGATAATGATAGATAGTCGTGCCACATCTATTTTGTTAGGAAGGTCATTTTTAAAAACTTCAAGGATAATAATTGATGTGAATAAGGGAACATTAACCATGGAATTTAAATGGCAAAAGGTGAAATTTGACACTCACAATTCTATTGATCATCCTAGTAAATATCATTATTGCCAAGCTATTGATGTTACCAGATGTTTTTGAGCCCAATGATGGTAGTTCCTCAAATGTTGCCATAGATAAAGGTTTGATTGCAAATGTTGTTAGTACTAATTTGAAAGAAAACAACAATGGTGAATACCCTCATGTGAAATCAACTTCCAACACCCTTCATGTGTCCAAGACAAAGCCTATAAAGGTGGGTTTCCCTCCTTCTCGTGAAAAGACTTCGATGGAAGAGTGCAAACCAAATGTTCATCTCTTGGGGAAGGAGAGAAACCCCCAAATTCTCATTCGATTGAGATTTCCATGGAAAAAAATGTGAGCTACTAGCCATGTTGAGAAAACATGAGGAGGCACTAAGCTATGTGCGGGAAGTCTTGATAGGTGATGATGTTGATTCCACATGTTTTGTCCCGGACAGAGGAAAAGAAACCGATCATTTTGATCCATTTTGTGAGTAAACCCCAAAAGGAAAGGTAAGCCATGCGGACGACATTAAATACACTTGGTTTTGATCATCCAGATTTCCACTCTAGCCTTTCCGTTGACATTGTTTCAATTTACGTTTTTACGTTAATTTCATTATGTTGTCGTATTTGTTTCACGGGTGTGTTTTTCCATGATTTTGTAGCCAATTGAAGTGCATAACACCAGATGGAAGAAGGATTGAAGGAAATGAGAAGGGAGAAAATGCTTGGAAGTTGGTAACTTATGAATTTATTTTGTAAATATGGGAGACCTTGCCTGTCGCGACGAATAGGGGATTTTGACAACTCCCAGTATCTTTAGTTTGTGAGTCGCGACAACACTATTGTGCTCGCGATGAAATCAGAACCATTTTATGAAAATGTGAACTTACAGATCTAGTTTTCTGTGAGCACGGTGGAACTATCGCGAGTCGTGACACACTGTCGCGAGTCGCGATGGTATTGTCGCAATCCCGATAGAAATCAGAACTTTTCGGTGGAATTTCAACATCCAGTAACAAGTTTTCACAATCATGATGGACTTGTCGCGAGTCGCGATAGACTGTCGCAAATCACGATAGTCAATTCGCGATCGCGATGCGAATCAAAAGTTTTCCAAAATTTTGCAACTCCCAATATCCATTTTTCGCGACTGGGGACAAGTGTGTCGCGAGCGCGATGTATGTTTGACTTCTTGGAGTCCGTTGTCTCCAACGCCGCGACTCGCGACACACTCATCACGAGCATGACGCTGGGCCCATTTGGGAAAAAAATAATAGGCAAACCCGTCAGTTTCCAGAATCCTCAACCCATTCTCCGTCAATCTACGCCATCCCACCACCGTCCTATACCTCCTAGCCACCAAATCTTTCCGGAAAACATCGTTTAAACTGGACGGAATCTTCCCCAATCAAATTTCAAACAAATTTCTCCAAATCCACAAGAAACCCAAAACCCTAGATTTTAGGGATTTCCCAATTCCGGTTGCATAGGTTAGGGCATTTTTGTGGGCTTGATAAATTCATCCTCCTAAGCTTCTAATCAGTACAATTCTTCACCCATTTGCTATTGAATTGCTTTATAGTTTAAATTTGTGATTTTTTAGAATGTGCCCATTTTTGGAAATTTTTGTGATTTTTTGGTGAATGTGATTGGTGTGAATATGTTCATAGTTTCTTGTGAATGTGATCACTGATAATCTTTTGGAAGGTTGATACTGTGAATAGGTTATTGATATTTTCATGTTTATTTTGGGCTGTGAATAGGTTATTGTTATTTTGAATGTATCACTGTTATTTTGGTGTTTATTGAGGGATGATATTTTGGGTTGTGATATAACCCTAGTATTGGTTGAATTGGCAAATCTTTGTAAATGCGCTGAATGGTACATGTTTTGATGTTCGGCGAGAACCATAATGGAACTTGATTTTGCTACTTCATTTTGATATTGGATTGTGCAATTAGTGTAAATTTTGGCTTTAATTAGACTAGATTGGATTTGGTGTAGATACTAGTTCGACTTTGGTTTTTCTTAGATTAAGGTAGTTTAATTAGGTTAGTGTGGCTTTGATTAGGATAGTTTAATTAGGTTAGTATGGATTTCATTAGGCTATTTTAATTAGCCTATATTTTCAATTTGGTTTGACTTTCCTTAGGACAGTCTAGCTAAATTTTGGTTATTTTGATTTACATTATTATTCAATGTGCTTGTAAATTTCTATATTAATGTTTTGATGTCTATCCATATGTTCTTACTACATTAGAAGTAATTACATGATTTTTGTCACTATATCCATGTGCGTCTGATGTGGTTTGATATTTGAATAGACATAGCCCCAAAGAAGAGATCGAGAGCAGGTTTTTCTGCCCCACCTTCACCTCCTCCGTCGGTAGCTGAGCCTGCACCACCACCTCTCCCGGACTAAATTATGGTATTGCGTCGGATCACTGGTGCATTTGCTGAGAGGTGGGACATGTTATCTTCGAGGAAGATACATGAGACATGTTTTGTCGAAGCTGATTTGGACGTCCCTCATCTGAAAGAGCTAATCCTATGCCTCCTCGACAAAGGAAGTATGTGAGGGTTCTTGTCCCGGGGAGCACCTACCTACCGGAGGTATACCCTTGAGTTCTTGTCCACGGTGAGAGCTTATACAGAGAGAGATAGATTCCACTGCGAGAGGTTCATTAGGCTTCACCTGAATGACCGTTCATTTGAGATGAGCCTCTCGGATATTGAGGCAGCTTTTGGGTGAGACAGTTCAGAGATCCGGGCGAGGTTTGATCCGGAGAGGCATAAACCCACTATGGAGGAGAGTTTCTTGTTCTGGCATTCCATCACGAGGAAGTCACGGAATGTTAGAGACAAGAACAATGTCATCATCCATCCGGCGCTCAGATTTGTGCATCACCTCCTCTTAACCACTTTATTTGCCAAATAATGAGATTCGGTTCCTCAGGGAGTTGACGAGCGAGGGCACGGGATATGGAGGATGGTCACGAAGGTCATGGAGGCAGAGAATAAGAAGAGATACGAGATATCTTTAGGGGGCATGATCACCCTACTCGCAGAACAGCTGAGCATCGGCATACCCGAGGGCCTTCAGCGCCTTGGTCGAGGGGATTCTTATCGTATCACGTTGACCAGGATGGTCAACTTCCACCTGATCAAGACTACTATATACCCACAGGCTTTCCACTAGTTTTACGGGGCTGGAGGAGTCACCATCATGAAGTTTCCACATCCCCAGCATATGAAGCTGGAGTTCGACACACCAGTGATAGATTTGGCGATTGAGCCAGATCAGGAGTGCAGGGGGGATTCCTGCAGGAGCTTAATAACCTCCCGGTGCAGTCTGACGAGGGCGTTCTACCCTACACCATAGATCCGCTGCAAGATGCACCTTATTCACCACCACACCCTGCTCTACAACACCAGCAGCCCGATCTGATGCAGAAGGATCATGGCACCCGCAGCCAGCCTCAGCGGCCTCTTGCAAATTCAATTTCCTGACTGCACGACATGATCTACGAAAACAGCCTATACATGTTGCGGAAATAGTTGGATGTGGATGACGAGATCGATTAGCTCGCATCCACAGTGTAGGATGTGCGGGCACGAGCTGGTGGCCTCACAGGATCGGATCCTGGAGCAGCGAGGTGCAGGAAGTGACACTAGCAAAATAAGGAGTGGATGGCTCAGTATCAGCAGCGATACGGACATGGTGGCTAATCCTCACAGCAGTGACTGTGAGCACTTTTCTTTCGCGTACCCCTCTACTTTCCTATGTATTGTGTTTTTTCCTATTTTGTATACATTGAGGGCAATGTAGTATCCAGTGTGGGGAGGGGATTTAGCTTTCACTGTTTCTTTTTAGGATGTGATATTCTGGACATGTAAGCTTGGATATTTTTCTTGCTTTTGGGATGCTGTATTTTGAGGCATTCGGATATTTTGTAGTTTTGACATGCAGTAGCTTTTTGGAAATTTATGATTGGAAAACACATAAAATTGAAGAAAAAATCATGAAAAGAACAAAAATAAAAAGAAACCTGCTAAGTTGAAGCCCCGAGAGAGCAATTTAGGCAACATTAGGGGTCCAAATAGGCCGAAAACCCAAAAGGGCGGCCTAGGAAAAAAATGAGAGGCTAAATGTGGGTGAGATGTGAGCCAATAGAAACATGATGTGTGGCTAGGATGAAAACCCGAAAGGGCTCCTAGGCAAAATGAGAGAAAGAGAGAAAAACAAAAGGAATATATATATATATATATGTGTGTGTGTGTGTGTGTGTGTGTGTGTGTGTGTGGTTAAAGATCTACTCATTTTCCGGCATTGGAGTCATAAGGTTGTGGTTGATATATGGATGATCGGGTAGCCTAACATAATGGCACTTCTTGGGATTGGGAAATTTAGTGGGGGAAATGAAGTAAGGTATGAAATTCTTAATTCTTATGCTTCGTTTTTGGGTTGATATATTGGTTTAAAGTGAAGTTCGTACTTGAACATTTGATATAGTTTTAATCTCACTTTGTACCATTGGATTTTGGGATTTGCAAGTTAGGAATTGCATATATGGAGATTAGGGAAGTGATTGGTACTACATTTGGGTAGATTTAGGAATAAGGGTAGTGTATGATAGAAACTTTTGGGAATTGTGATATTGAGAGTTTTGTGAGGTTTTCATTTGGGGGAAATATTTGAATTAGGATGGGGGCCTTTGAACTTTTTCGTGCCTTGAATCTTTTCTTACTCGAGAACGAGTAAGGTTCAAGTGTGGGAGGTTTGATACGTCTATTTTATACTATGATTTTGTAACCCTTTATGCTCATTTTGGTATGCTTTTGTGCTTTGGATGCTCACCTTGAAATTTTATTACTAGAGTTAAGAGCGGCTGTAACGCTCTTATCACTTTTAATACAAATTTTGTGAGACAAGGTAATCGTTGGATGATTTGAAGACCATGAAGACTCCATTTTGAAGACCTTGAAGAGATGAAGAAGTGAGGAGGAGACAACTACACCTATACAAAAAAAGACAACATTTGAGGGCATCCTACTCTTCCCATCACAACTCGCGACGGTCATTTGCCTAGACTGCTTTTTGGACTTTTCGTACCATAAATACTCTCTTATCTCTCTCTTTTCCAGCAACCTTTTAGTGAGAGATGTTGAATTCACTCGCGTAAACTACTATCAAAGAAGGATAGAAGATTTATCTTCACAACAAGTAGTAAAAGTATTGAATGGGTTGTATGTTCTATGATAGATAAGAGGTTTGGAAGTAGAAATAAATTGCACCTAAGGTCCCGTAATTTGTGTTTAAACTCGTCTTATTAGTTGTTTCTTATTTAGTACATTCACTTTGTTTGATAGTTTAACTTGTCTTTAAATTGATAACTTAGAAAAACTAATCCACCCCCCCCCCTTTTACAAGCTTTTATATATATTCATATCTTTATATATATCTTAGTATTCACCGTTATATGTGAAATCCCTTAGGTAAATCATTCTTCTTTATGGATGACCCCGATTTTCCATTATATACTTAATTGTATTTAGGAAGTATTTAGGGTTTAAAATAGTAACTTTGAGAGGTACGATGACTTCCCATAGACATTGGCAAGTGTCGTGTTCCACAGAGATGTTAGGATTCTAATAATCAACTAAACACAATAGCAGTCGGGTTGTCAATCTGACCACGTATTAGGAATAAACAGCGTTGTGAAAATAATCACTGGGGAGAGTTTGTACTAACAACTACTAGCATGCAATAGATCCTGAGAATTAACAATATAAATTAACATTCAGGGAATATTTGTGTAACATGGTCGATGTTATTTCGATAATCGATTTCATCAAATACAATAACTCAACCCTATACTAGTGTTTGTGTCACGTGGTACAGACAATGGTCAAAACTTCTCCCTATCTGTCACATAGAGGTGTGCGTACAAATACTTCTATCAGTCTCATCCCGCAACTAGGGGAGTGCAACAACGACTATGGTTCATTGCGCAGGTTTGATTCTCCCCCGTGCGATTAAGTCCTGAGTGGAACACCACGAACGAACTACCTCTAGGCCTACAAAGGCAACAAGATAATCCGAGTTTGCTACATAATCTATCTCTACCCGCAACCTTTTGGACCTTTTTGGTCAGCTAACTATATGCATGGTCGATCGTGAAGATTAATGATGTGCTCAATTTATATCCTATTTTAACTCATTTGAAATCTAATTTTATAATAGATTAGGGGTTTAATTGGAAAGAAATTGACATTTTATCAATTAAGGGGCTAGGATGAATTCATGTATTTTATATCCTAATTCTTTAATTTTTGAAGTGTTTTAGATCTTGTTAAATTGGCCGGGTTTAGAAGAGATCAAGTGTTGAAGAAAAAAAATGAAGAAATGAGAAGATGAGAAGAAGACCATGAAGTTGGTTTATTTTTCATAAGCAGAAGAAGGCTTCCAGCGCAACATCTGCGGGCCACAGACATGCCTTGCGGCCCGCATCCCAGTCAAAAACTGGAGGGAGGAGTCAAGGTAACCTCTGCGGACCGCTGACATGCCTTGGGCCCGCAGCAAGGCTCTGGGCTGAGCCCTTTTAAAGTTTTCCAGCCTCTTCTTTTCCATCTCTCTCTTTTTCTTCTCTTATCCGAATTTCTCTCTACTAAACCCCTATATCTCATTTATTACTTCATCATTTCTCCAATGTTTTTCATGAATTCTTGTACTTTTGTTATGGGTTTAGCTAATCTAGGCTAAATACACTCTTGGGAGCAATTGGTAAGCATTTTTAGTATGAATTTG
>JAULKK010327440.1:0-11074 GCA_032355705.1 Rubia peregrina | reverse complement strand
GTCAAAAAATTAACATGCAAACACATGATTTATGATTCACAAATTTTTCTGACCCGGATCCTTGACCTGTGAGATTTTTATGACCCAGAATCATTAATTCTTTAATTATTCATCCCCAGCACCCCCAAAATTGGTTTTTACTCCCAGATCCCTCCTTCCTCCCCCCAAACTTTCTTAAATTGTATGTGGAACCCCATCTCCAATTAAACTTTATAATATTACACATTAATCCTTGGTCTCACTATGAGACGGTCTCGGATAAGATTTTGTCATATATATATATATGTGTATATATATATATATACACGTATGTAGAAGGTTCAGGTGAGAACACTCATTTATGTGAGAATATCATTTTATGTGAGAATAAATTAGAACGACTTAATCATTTAAATATGATTGTTGGTGTGTCAAATAAGAAGGTGAGGAGATTAAAACTGCGGGTCACATTTCTGGGTTATTACACTATTCTAGATCGTGCCGTTCCACTCCTTTTAGCCAGGCTTCCAGCATCGCCGAGAATAAACCCTAGCAATCCCACCAACTTGCTCATCGACGGGCACCCGAACAACCTCTAGCAGCCACCAATTCTGCCCTAATGGCGAGGAGTATTCATGTTATTATGAAGCTTTAAGACCTCTGTATATGATTTAATTGATAAATGGTTATTGATGTTCATGTGTTATTATTTTTTAGTTGTTCTTATTTCATGCATCCTCAATGAGTACCAGATGAAGAGAGTTGCAGTTGTTGGAAGCAGACATCATTAGATGTTCTTAGTTGATGAATACTCAACTTGTTGTCCAAATAAGGGTTAACCTTATGAAAGAACAGGGTATCAACTTTGCTTTTAACGTCAACGCTGAACAGTTGCGCGAGGAAAATGATGTTATCGTGCTGGTTGTGGGAGCGACAAAGCCAAGGTTAGTTGATTTCAGGTAGAGTTTATCAGTGAATACTATTGTTGCCTTAGATGGTAGAAAAGTCGCAAAAGTTGTTGCAGCGACCTTCCTGTTGCTGTACGGGAGCTCTATGGTGTCAATTTTGCCATCTGGTTTCTAACTTTGGCTTGCTGGATAACAATTTGGAGGATGGCAATTACATCACATCAAAGGGAAAGAAGGCACTAGAGGTTGTTGGTAACCTTATTACTGCCTGGATTGGTCATGTTGATCCGCGGGTCAGATGTTTCGGTTCAAATTGATCCAATTTTTTTTTATCAAACACATCAGGTTGGATCGGGTTCAAATTCTCAATAGTTTTGGATCGGGTTGGGTCGGACTAGGTCACAAAAGGACCCAAATTGACCCAAATCATATAAGAAAATATTAAATATTTTTATATGAATATATTTTTAAATTTATTAATATTAAAATAATAAATATATTTGCAATTTATTTTCATGTATTAAAATAAGAATAGTACATTATATTTAATTATAAATTATTCACTTAATATATAAAATATAATGATTTTCATTCTACTTAGTCAGAATACTATTATTATTTTGATTAAAAATATAATTTTATTAAAATTCATTTACATAATTATGAATATATTAATAAATATATTTTTCTAAATAATAGTAGTTTTAAAAAATTACTTTTATCATTATAAATATTTTTTCTAGAATGTTAAACTTTTTTATGAAGTAAATTAATGGTGTATACGTTGAACTAATTTTTTTAATGAATCTTTTTAAGAATATTTTTTTCTGATAATGTGAGGAATAGAGGCAAATGGGTCAAAACAGGTCGATTTGGATCAAAATTCAACCCGTCCCACACCCGATCCGACCCAAAATGAATTGACCCACTTGACCCAAATGAAACATTGACCCGATCCAACCCAAATAAACCGGATTAACATGGGTTGGGTCGAGCAATTTGAATACCCCTATCATACATGATTGCACCAACTTTGTAAATTTGGATCTTCTTTCTCAACCTACAAATAATAGGGCTCCGAGAAAATATAAAGAAGAGATTGGGAGTAAAATAAAGATTACGATGTGAGAGACCTTCAAGTACTTTGATATAAGAAAATATATAAAAGTACCTTCAAGAGTGGGTTATGGTTGAAGCACAAATTAATTTTAATTGAAACACCTAAAAATTAAATGATATATACTTTAAGCATCAGGCGGAACAAGGAATTTCATATAGGAGGGGACCAAAATTGTTTAATTTTCTTTTCGAATCAACCATTAAAATAAAAATCTTAGTAATCCCTCTGTCCCAACACAATTTCATTGCAATAATTATCACCATGTTCAACAAACATGTTTGACTGTTAATATATTTACATATGTATAATAACAACAAATAAAAAATTGATGTTTAGAAACAACTTGTTACAACGAATTCAACAGTATGGGTGTGCATATTTTTATTCAAATATGCGGTCAAACTTTGATAGTAAATAGTATCAAAAAAGAAGAAGTGCAAATAGAGCTGGGACAGAGGGAGTAGATTGTTATTTAAAGGGGGAAAAACAAATACTAAAGCCAAACTTGTCCTAAAGAATATACTAGATGGCTACTTTTGAAATGGATGGCCTTCGTTGATTTTTTTTTGTCTTTCGTTCTTACAAAATTAATACTAAATTACGTAAATAATTGATGAAAACTATGAAAATTAATTGCTATTTGTTGACACTTTCAGTCTAAAGCTAGGATCGTTTTAGTACTTGACTTTTTTTACCATACAAAAAAAACAACACACAAGAAAAATACAAAATACCAAGGAAAAAAATTGGCATGGACCAGGCACCCCCTGGTCCCCTAATGTTCCGCCACTGTTAAGCACCAAATTATTTTCATAACACACACAATTGATAAAAGAAGCACCTACATGTTGCATTTGAAATACTTACAAGCACCGGTTGAAGCACCTACATGTTACATTCTGTCGGGGATGTGGCGTGAATCCGGAACTTGTGTCAAAATTTTGAAATATGGGGTAATGTGCACATTTGCACATGCGTGCAATTTAGGGATGTAAACGAATCAAGCCGTTCGTGAAAAGTTCACAAACAGCTCGAGCAAAAACTCTACTCGAACTCGAGCTAGATGAACATGAGCCAAGCTCGACCTAACTCGATTATTAGGCGAGCTCGAGCTCGAGCTTCTTCATTCTTGTTCGGTACGCTCGTCGAGATTCACGAACCTGTACCTATATAACTATATTATTTTTAACTTATAATTTTTGAATAAATTAGAGGTTTATATTGGTTCGTTCAAAGGTAACGAACTCAATGAGCCAATCTTGCTCGAGCTCGAGCTCAAGTTTGATCGAGTCAATAACCGAGCTCGAGAAGATAACAAACAATCGAACATAAGATTGAGATAAATTTTCTGGACTCAAACGAGCTCAAAGACGAACATAGTAAATTTTTTTGAGCTTCAGCTCGAGTCACCACTACTCGATTTTGGATCGGTTCGTTTATACCCCTAATGAAACTATGAAAATGGTTTCCAAGGGGTGCGTTTCATTGTCCAAGGTGGAATTTGTAACAACTTCCTTTGAATCATCATTACCTTTCAATATTATATATTTCAGCCATCATTTTTAGCCCACTTTCACAATCCTCTTCATCCGAATTTTCACATCTTCTTCATCCAAATTTTTACACCAATAATACTAAAAATGGAGACACTATTCGAAAAGCTAACGGATGAGATTTTTTCTACTATCTTCGGCCTAATTGTGGATAGTTCACTTCTCAACCTCCGGAGGGCGAAACTATGTTATGTTTTCATTTGTGTAACCCCAACATTTGTTTTTCATGCATGTGCAAAATAAGTGTTAAAATGTTGGTTACTAGTACTGTTTTTGTATAATGTAGTTGTCATAGGTTCAGTGATAGTTTCAAAAACCATTACAAATATAAAAAAGTGTTTTGGAAAGTTTTGCACTTGTTACATGGTTCTCAAACAACAGATTCGACAACTTCATTAAGGAATGCGTTGAGACAAAAATTCTGGAAGCATTGTGCAGGGGGGTGAATTTGCATGTGTTAGATTTAGGGTATCAATACTCTTTGGTAACTTATTATTCTATTTTTATTCGCTTCCTGTTGGAATTTCTTAGAGATGAAAGTCCAACGCCAACCAATGGTTTTCAAATGCTAGGAAAAGCTAATATTTTAGGGCATCTCAGAGTTTATTATGCATTGCAGGTATTTAAAATATTTTTGGAAGGTGAACAGATGTGTTCATGATGGCTGATGCAACTGAAAAATTCAGGAATCGATCCCCTGAAGATCAATAATCGTCAACAGGGGTTGCTCAGAAATGTGAGGGTAAACTGGATTTAGAATAAAGTGCTCTGCAATCATCCTCGTCCAACCTTTTGTACTGCTACAAATCACCAAATCTGAAGAATCAGCCGGGATAACGTATTTGAGCACACTAATTATCCTTCCTGTCATTGCAAAGTAGAAATCGATCCATTGTGGGATTAATTAAATCTTCCCAAGTAGCAACCTCTTTATAATGTTGTAATAGTATAGGCATTTTGAAAACAATTATGTGAATGTTACTTTGTTTCTAATCATATGGATGTTTACATTATCTAATTTGGATGAAAAACGGTGATATAATTGAGGGTCCAATATTTAAAGTGAGGTTTTGATATTAGAAGTATGATATTCTATCGGGTATGATCATACCCGGCTAATCTTCCTAGTCAAAAGCACTATCGAATTCTAGATTCTTTTGAAAGAAATTATTCCGTTCTTAACAGATTCCAATCTGAAAGGCTTGTCGAGTTCTGAAGTTCAGGACTCCAACATATTTCCAATTTCGTAACTTATATTGGAATTAGTTGAGATGCCGGAACTACAATAGCACTTGTTTATATTGAGTGATTAGTTCTACATAACTTTCATACCGAACACAATTCCGATATCAGAACAAGTAACATACTTCCAATAGATGGTGGATGCATGAACATGCCATCGAATACTGATGTGAAGGAGTCCAATTATTTGGTCAAATGCGTAACACGTCCCGATTTCAGAAACAAACTAGGAAAATAAGGTAAGTGAAGCTTGTGTCAACCACATGTAGTAGGTGGATACAAACTGACTCATAAGTTGAGTTGTTTACACGAGAAGATTTTAAGAGCAACGAATATCATTGTATTGAGCATAAGAAATGATTCTATCTAATATGACATTATTTATAATTCAGAAGTAAATGCTAACTGGATGTCCCTCCTTGTGATCATTTCCGCACGCCGGGTTGCCCTCACAATCTTAAATGTCAACATCTTAAACTGGATCCTAAATGTCAACATCTTAAACTGGATCCTAAATGTCAACATGTTATTTGTCTTCATGTATATGTAAATGAGGGACCAGTAGGGTAGCTTCATAACTTTCTTCTTCGAATGCACAACAGATGCGAACATATGTTACAAAATGGTATAGCCGTGATTAATCTTTATATTCCTACTCAAATAGTATAACAACATAATAGGGGTGACTGTCAGCTCACTAATGTGACCCCCCTACCGACACCAAACTCTCTGCTACCATCTCGTATACAATCCTATGTTATATTGTCAAATATTTTAGCTTATAAGTCTCGGCGGAGTTAGGACCAGACACATACCTATTAAAGTAAAATTGGTCTTGATGAGTAGGATTGAATAGGGGATGATCAACATGTACGGCTCAGTTTAAACAATGATATATATTCAAAGGACCATCAGAATCCACTAGATAACAGTCTTGAAGTCTCTTGTATGGGCAACCTGGAAAATGATTTATCTTCTATGAATCAAAGTAACCTTCTACCATGAACCATATTAAAAAATGACCCTCCATATACCGGAACCATATTGGCATAAAATTGACACACTTCACAAAAGTGCACTGCATCCTTGATGTCAAGGATGGCAGAATAACTTTGGAATTCAAAGAGTGATGCAATGTTCCTTTAGCCTTAGAGTCGTGGTGTCATTTAGTTCAAGGGAATGCAAATATTGTAACTTGGCATTTTGTAGATGTGTATTGTAACTTGGCATTTTGTAGATGTGTATTGTACCTTTGGGAGGCTGCTAGAGACACGAACTTTGTAGCATCGAAAGTTGTCGCTGATTTATTTTCCCGTGTAGTTTTCTTCTTTCACCTACTAGTTCCACCACAACCAACTAAGGTAGATGCCATGTTGTTAGTATCCAAATTAATGTAAGTTTTGTCCTCAATTAAGTTTGCTAAAAAAATTTTAAAAAAAACTTTAAGGGAATTTGTGAGCCCTAAATCCGGCAAGGGTTTATTAACAACAATCAATCCTGAAATCAAAAGGTTCGTTGGAAAGGTTATTTCAAAATCCATGCTCCATTCCGATTCAAAAATTGATTTTATAGTTGTGACTAACGGAGTTTGTAATGTAAACAATATCATAAAGATGCATTGCAGTGGAATATTAGAAGGCGGTCCAACTGTCTTGAAATCAGGTGACTTCATTTATTACAACTGTCTCTCCTCTCCCGTAAAAGCTTAAAAGATGCACTCCTTCCCCTTCTCCAAACCCTTGTTCTCTTGTATGTTCCAAAAATCATTCACAGTCCTCCACCCACCATCAAAGATTCATTGATTATAAGATGGTGACGTCCACCACCTTCCTCGTTGTATTTTTCTCCACAAATCCACCTCCGTATTCCTCAACCACTTTCAAATCCTTGCACCACCACCTGTGCCTCATCTTTATCGCACCTTGGAAGTCCCATTGTACAACTTCTTCATTTTTTATGCACTCATTGTCCGGAGCAGCAGGGGCATGATATTCCAGCCATGGAAATGACGGCTGAAGGTGGTTAAAAAAGCTATGGTTCGGAGTGACTTTGTCGATCCGTATACCGCCATGGAAATGTTTGGACTTGAAAATACAAAGGTAGTTGGAGTCATTTTATTTTGTTTATAGATGTTTGTTTTATTTTTTGTAATGTGTACTTACGGACTATTGATTAGTAATATCATTTTTAATATCATTTGATTCATAAAATATACAACAAAAAGACATGTTCTTTTCGTTGATTCCTGTAAGTTTATAATTATTAAATATTTATCTGTAGGCTTCATCGGCATACATTAGGTTGATGTTGAATCACTGTTGTCTGCAAACAATGGTAATGGTTTAGATGATAACCTTTGGTAATCTGGAAGAAGTCAACCACATGAAGTAGATGGTTGGGAGACTGCATCCAACATGTTTTATATTTATTTATTTTAATTCATATTATTCGGCATGTTGTGTGTTAATAGGGATTTTTGTATAACTGTGGGATTTTCTTTGTAGTATAGAAGTTGTTGGACAAGTCTATATTCTTCCATCCATCGCCGGTCAAACAAGGTTCAGGAAGCAATGGGATGGAGTACTTGAATTGTTATTATTTTTTCCTTAGCCAAGTATGGCTTTAGTTACATAATCCTCCAATTACTATATATGGACTTTTAGTTAGACATACCTCCCAAAATATCTAGTAATATATGTTAATGAATTTCAACTTAACCAAATCCTTAAAACTAGTTCAAGTTAAGGTACCATAAACCAACATTTAGTAACATTAGTGATATAAAAATCCCCTAAGTACTTTATCATTTAAATTACATTTGCTTTGTTTAAATTTTAATACATTAAGACTTGCTATGTATTCAAGTTTAGTCACATTTCCTTTGTCTACATTAATAAATTCAAGTTTAGTACGTTTCTCAAGTTCAAATGCACTTCATGTCTTCATTCATGTCTTTATTCAAGTTTAGTATGTTTTTCTCATATTGTCTTAAAATTACTTTTATCTTAGAAATTCTGTATTAGTTTATGAACTAACTAAATTGTGTTTCTCATTGTAGACATGTCATTCATATAAGAATATATTGATTTCACTCTTATTCATTTTTTAAAATGACGGGTAAAGGAACACAACAAACACAATGCCTAATCAAATTATCACTTTTCAAGCTTTCCTACGTCTGACACGTGATCCAAAATCAAAACATCTTCCACACCCCATGGGTGCTTGGAACCAAAATTATTTCCAAAATAAAAAATCTAATATGCGGATATGTAATATGCTTGCATGAGCTTGCATCCCCAATCCGAGCACAAATTTCCAGAACCGGAAATATTTTCTATGCACGATGATTTCTTCTTTCCAAAATTGGAAACAGTACAAGGTGGTGAAAATAATTAATAAAACAAAGATTCAAACGAGGGGCAGCACAATTCCTTTTGTAGGTTTTAAACTGCCGTGCAACGAAGGAGTCAGAACAGCGGCAGTGCCAGACACAGTGGCGCCATACATGATGGCTTAAAAACTCCTTCCATGTTCTCCTTTAACCGCCTTTAATTACCATATCATGCACTAGTGATTCCATCGTTTCCACAAACAATGTTGTTTTTTTCCCATTTCTATGAAAGAAATCGAACCAATTAGTTTTTTACAATATATAAAAAAATTAACTTCTTGAATTCGCAACTTGTTAAAACTTAAGAGCGATGTACACTTTAAAATTCTTAGGTAAAAACTGTAGTAACAAATTGTGAAAGTTGTAAAATTTAAAATATGTAATAAAAATTTGAAATATTTTAATTCAATCTTTTATTTGTTTTATACCAAATTAGAGAATAGTAGTGGCTTGTTGAACAGTTTCTTTAAAGTGTATTTGCTCTTTCTCGGGTGTTGGAATCAATGAGCACACACTTCCCAGGATACAATGACTTCAAAAGTAGCACCGTACGCTGACAGTCTAGAATCAGGCGAACTAGAATTTGAAACTTTTTCCATTACCAAAACTTGTGAAAGACTTAGATAAAGAGAGGGAGATTTTGGTTTACATAGAAAGCTCAATTTAATATGTTTTATGATTTTTTACTGCGTCTGAAATTGAAATGAGAGAATAAGGTTTGTTTATATAGTCTTCCAATTGTGTAACTCACCAACTAAACATAATTGTGAGAAATCAGTTGATAATTTTATAACTTTCAATTCATTATCGTTCTCTCATGAATTACACCCTATGTAACAACCAAAAAGCATTCATAATCTTCGTGAACATATGTAATGTTTCATACATTATTTGGATATAATTATAAGTTACACTACATGTAATTACGTACCAAATCATTTATCTTCCACATTATGGACATGAACATTTGTAATTTAAAATATATTATTCTTCTGCACAATATATTCAGCGGTCGAGACTCCAGTGCCCCCGCCAGAAAGAAAACTATTAGAAAGTTACTATGGATAATTTTGAAAAACATTTCCACCAGCCTCCTCTGATATAGAATTTTTTTTAGAAATTAAAAATTCCTCCTAGCCCACACCATGTATATTTCCTAACTCTACCCTCTGATTATATTGATATGAATACGTCTTTAAAAAAATATTGATAATGATATGAAAGAATATGTAACTCTCAAGAAACTTATTCTCAAGAAACTAGCTCATTACAACTGACAACCTTCTATAATTCTGGCTCGGCATTGTGTCCGATTATTCATCAATAGATCACTGTTACTTTGTGATGCTTGGTCATTCACCCATCTCGTGGAAGACTAAAAATCAAGCTACTGTCTCTCGTGCCTTTGTGGAAGCTGAATATTGGGCTATGGCTTCTCTCTGCTGTGAGATATGATGCACGGGGACGCCATATAAATTTCCATTACCGGTTGAAGACATTATGGGGACTAAGACGAGGATGGAAACGCCTTGGGGACGTCCCTGAAACATCTCCAGAATGCCGTAAATGGCTGACCGTTTCCTCACATGTTTGATGTAGAATATAAATTTGTTTTCGATTGCAATCAAGGTATTCAATCGATTCCAATTCCTAAAATTAATTTAATTCAAGGTATTCAATCGATAAATGAATTAAATCCAGTTGATTACGTAACCTAATATGAATTGATTACCAAAAATCGATTTCTCTATTTATACTCACCCGAGTCACCCTACACTTCAAAAGCAGCAAACCACTTCTCTGTTCCAAAATTTGCTCCATCGGACCACCGCCATACGATCTTCTTCTCCAGATTGCAGAAGTTCCGCTCCTCCTCTATTGGTAAGTTCAACTCTTCTTTCTTTGTTTTTCTTTCTCTGTTTCATTGCTTTTGTTTTTCTATTTTTTGGTCTATTTCATTGTTTCTCTTTTGGTACAATATAGTATATATATATGTGTGTGTGTGTGTGTGTGTGTGTATATGTGTGTGTGTATGTGTATGTGTATGTGTGTGCGTATGTTTGTGCAATAGGCCAGTACCTATCTACACCCATGAAAGCTATATATGTGTGGAGTATCAATGAGAAAATATTTTAATATTGTTAGATTGTATTGGAATTTGATTTGGTCAACTTTGGTGGATGAATTTTAACTTTTCAGTTTTTTATTTTCAGTTTTGTATTTTAGCACATGAAACTTTGCGTTGATACAATAAACCAACAATAGTTACTTTGTTCGGCCCAAAATTTTTTCTCCTCCTAAATTTGTGTATTTTATTTTTTAGTTCCCTAACAACTTAGTTTTTTTAAAAGAAGTAACAACTTTGTATTTGTTTTTTTACTTTTCTATTTTTGTTTTATTTATTTTTAACATATATTTTTTAATATTACATATGATAAGTTATGGAATCACAAAATCAAAGTGGAAGCATTCATTTTTCAGTGCCAACGGAAAGTGATTCTAATCCTCCTTTGTGGGTTTATGTGACAGAGAGAGAAAATTGGAAAATTGGGAGGAACTTAGCATTTCAGTGTAATTTTTGTAATGAACCTCGATCTGGAAGTTATTTTAGGGTAAAGGCACATTTACTTCGATTGGCTGGACATGGCATCTCTGCTTGTAAAAAAGTGACCGCTAAAGATGTGGCTGAATTTCAGAGGTTGGAAGATCAATTTTAAAGCAAAAAGAAAGATTTGGCACCTAAAGACGTTTCTTTGTCAGGTGGTTCTAGTCAATCTGCAATAGATTCTTCCTCAAAGAAAAGAAGAATAGAGATGTCTCTGATTGCCAAATCACTGGAAATTTCTTCTCATGCTCAATTGGATCAAGAAATTGTAAG
>JAULKK010327429.1:0-11074 GCA_032355705.1 Rubia peregrina | reverse complement strand
GTAAACCTATGTAAATATAGCAATCTTCCAACAAAAAGATTTAAAAAAAGAGTGTTAAATGCTTTGAAAAATACATGCATTTGATGTCTCATCAATAGACACCACATCTTTTCTAATCTCAGTTTCAAATTTTTTTCCAGGTTGATCAACATCAATTGGTCTGTTTGGGGAAGAAGGGGAATAAAAGGCTTCCTCCTCTCACTAGGCATCGTATCAAGACGCGTAGTAGTACACAATGACCTCCTAGCTTCACCTTAATATAAAACATGAAAATAACAATGCCAAAACAAACCGAACTAGCAGATGCACAAATATCAACATAAAACCCTAAACATCATCAATCCCCAACTAAATACTATAAAAAAAACCCAAAATACAAAAAAGTACTCTGTTTAATCATATAAACAGAGCATTACAGTCCAACACAAAATTTATCCAATAAATCAATAAATAAGCACAAATCTGCAACATCAAAAAGCAAAAAATAAAATAACAAAGTGAATCAAACCCCTAATTTTAAAACAGCTAAATACTTGCAAAGCAGATTTCTCACAAAAATTAACATCAACAGACAAAAAAATACCCTACGATGAGCTTTTACACTTCCGAGGCTTCACATTATGCTTCTTTGAAGAGATTTCAGGGTGAGAAGCACTCAGACGCTAATCCTTAGCCTTGTTGCGGGTAGGTTTTGACGTCACCATCTGTAAACAAACAAAAATACAAAAGAAAGCTCAAAATTGCAAAAAAAAATAAAAATCAGTAATAAAATATATGAAGAACTCACATTCTCACCGATTATGTGAAGAAAAACGAGAAAATGTGGATGGAACGACACAAAAATGAGCAGTTTTATAGGCAAAAGAGAACAATTGTAGCGAATGAGCAGTTGAAAGAAAAAAGAGGGTGAGGAAGACGAACTGTGCGTGAGAGAAATGAGGAATAGAAAATTTTAAAATTTTAAATTTTCAGATTTAATATTTATCTTTTACTCTCAGTTAATTGCTCAAATATTCCTTGAGTTTATCTACAATTTTTTAAAATAAACCCGGATCCGCACATCACGGGGTCTCTAGTAAATCATGGGAGATCTACTAACCCGTGGAGCGCTGGGGGATAAAACATATGAATTTATATTGTTGCTCTCATACTCACTAGAAACTACCGAGCGTGGCTAGTGGAAAGTCTGGGTCGTCCACAAAGATGCCAGTATTCAAAATCTAACTACGCAAAACTCACAGTTGGGCGTCACTCCAATTGCGTGTCTGTAATAGCTAGTGAAATAAACATGGTTTTAGGGGGGTGTTTGTATATAAACTACTGAACATGCAAATCAAGAGAATAAAATATATTAAGCTACGGGTATATTTGCGTAACATGGCCGGTGTATGATTTTCATGCTGCAAGACCTGTAAACATATCCCAATGTGTTTGTCATATAGCTTGGTTGATAGTCAATACTTCCCAATGTCTGTCACACAACGGTGCCCACGTCTATTCTATCAACACCACCTCCGTAATTAGGAAAGTGTGTCAAACAGTCCAACCATTACACGCTCATCTTTCCTCTAAATAATTACATCCCGGGACTCCACTATGAATGCTTTTTCCTAGGCCTAGAGAGGCAATGAGATTGGCATCTCATGATGATTCTAGGGTTGAAACAACAATGGTTGCTAAACTATAAACCTAGTTGCTACAAACCACTATGCTTATCTATCAGGGTTCCTGAACCATTTAAAATTAGGCATACAGTCTTGTGGATTTAGTGCTCATGGCCTATTTACATACACTTATATAGCTGGGACTCGCTATCCCGCATATCCTAACCAGACACTCCAAAGGGCAACAAAACTAGCGTGATTCATGTTACATACTACAATGATGTATCAAAGAGTAAAATTAATATGCATCATTTCAAGAATGTAAAGAGAAAGTCAAGCATAATATTCCTACACTGAGTCACCGTGTGTCTGGAAACACGCTCATATGGATTCTGGAAACTCATTCGCTTCTGACTCCGACGAGTACTTAGGGTTCACCGAGTCACCGTCGTCACATATTTGCGTAAGGTTGAACAATTCGATCCCTTGCTCTATGAGCATTTTGAACTCGTACAATCAAGGATAGAGGTTCCATTGTATGCCGTTTATTCTGCCACTGTGGCAGTTAACTCATCGACTACCTCCTGGATCGGTATTGATATGAATCCCCTTGCAAAGACTTTGGATGCAGAATTTTTGAAAAAAGCACTCTCTATCAAGGTTGAACGAAGCACCCTCTTGAAATAAAAAAGACACAGAAGAAGTGCTGCAGAAAACACAACTTTAGATCTTTAATAATACAAAGGTCAAAATATCTAAACCTAAGCACTAGTTGCACGGATTGTTCACTAAAATCTCACATGTTCTAGTCTAACAAATTTGAAAAAAAGCTCTCCAGTTTATGGCTACAAGAAAAATGACCTATTGCCCATTTTACCTTGGTTTTTTGGATAACATCAAATAACCGAGGTAAGAAGTTCTTTTACCTCGATTATTTTTTTGAAGTAAAAGATATTATTTACATCTGTTATAAAAAACTAAGGTAAATAATTTATTTTTTTACCTTGATTCTATTTAAAATGAGGTAATTAATTTTAAAAATCGAAGTAAATAGTATGATCGATGTATGTGCGACGTCGGTAGAGTGGGTCTGATCAAGCAATAGTAGTTATTCGTGACATCACCGACATCGCTCTATTAATCGGTTTGACCAATTGTTAGACGATGATATGGAGCGACGTCACATTAGTTGGGGCTTTATTTTGTAAGTTTGGTTCCACTGATGAAATTGAATCATAATACCCAAAAAATTTCTCCCGATTCCCATGTGCCTCTTCAAAAACCAAATCCACATTGTTGAAGGTGGCTAATAAGGTTATTTATTGTGCTTACACAATTACCAAGCAATTTTTTCCAATAAAATTTGTATTTTCATTTTAGGTTCTAGGTTAATTCATTTCACGTGAGAGGACATTTTTAACTATGGTTGATTGAAATTAGGCATTGAATTATTTTGTAATGGTTGCCGTTATATATGTGTATGGTAATATAATGAATGTTTTTGTTGACACACACACACAAGCATATGATTTATATATGCATGGAAGCCATGGATTGAATGAATGTAAGTGGAAGTATTTGTTTCTAAGATAGGTCCCTAAAAAGTGTGTACTTGTTATTATACTGTAGGAATGTCTATGGATAAAACCTAATCTTTTGTAGAAGATAGAACAAGCGAGGGGTATCAATATTTTGTACCTAATTTCGTTCAATATGCATTTGCGAATGTCGCAAAGGAGAATTTGTGGTATGTATATTGTCCTTCCAACAAGTTCCCGAACACGCTATTCATGGAGAAGCAACTATTTTGAAGGAAGATATTTTAATATACGGTTTTTACCCGACATACAAAATTTGGTTTTGGCATGGGGAGAATATGGATGATAATACTACAAATTAATTAGAGGCCAAGAAAGATGATATGATGGATGAGTTGGTTGAGGAGATTGTCAAGAACTACAATGGAAATCCTAAAAGACTTTCATACCTCCATGAATATAATGAGACACTTTTATATGATGGTAGTGAAGGCTACGTTACATTTGATGAATGTGAAAGCTAATTATTCCTATAGAGATGTAGGTCTCTCCAGTTTTTAGAAAGTATTGAAAGAAATGCTCCTGGTTGGCAATAGACTCCACGAAATTGTATATAAGGAAAAGAAGGTACTATGTCCGATGGGAATGGATTATTAAAAGATACATGATTGTCAGAATGATTGTATCTTGTATAGGGGAGATCACTTGAATGCGGAGGAATATCGTAAATGCAATGCGCCAAGGATTTGTTTGATTTTAGAGCCATGTTGTTTTGCACTGTTAATGATTTCCCACGTATGGAAAATTATTTGGATATTCCGTGAAAGGTCACAAGGAATGCCCCATTTGTTTAGATGGAACAGATTATTGTCAGTTGAGGCATGGAAGTAAGACCGTGTACCTTGGGCACCGAAGATAGATTCCAAAAACTCATCGGTGGAGAAATAGACGTGATGAATTCAATGGCAAGGTAGAGTTGTCACCCCTCATACCATATTAATAGGTGCATCAATCTTGTACATGTTGCGAGATTTACGTAACGACTTCGACAAGAGGAAGAGAAAACCTACGATTGCCGGTAGTTGGAAGAAACACTATTTATTTTTTGAACTACTGTATTGGGAGATGTTTAAAGTCCGACGTTGTTTGGACGTGATGCATACTAAAAAGAATGTATGTGCTAGTTTGGTTGGTACTTTGATGTATATCCCAGGTGAGACAAAAGATGGTGTGAAGTCCAGGAAAGATATGGTCGAAATTGGAATTAGACCTAACTTGGCCCAGAGGTGTAGAGACAAAGACATACTTTCCCGCAGCTTGTTTCACACTTTCAAAAACAGAGAAAGAGTTGATATGTTCTAGCCTGAAATGTATGAATGTCCTGATAGACTACTCATCCCGGGTAAGCAATCTAGTGTCCGATGAGGGATTGACATCAAGGAGTATGAAATCGCATGATTGACACTGTTTGATTCAAGAATTTATTTAGGTTGCAATCAGATCCATCTTTCCACGTCACGATAGGAAGTGAATTACCCGGTTGTAACGCTTCTTCAAGGAAATTTGCTGTAAAGAAATTAGGCATCGAAAATTGGAGGAACTGCAGAAGGAAATAGTTATCGTGGTATGCGAGTTGGAGATGTATTTTTTACCCCTTTATTCATTGACATCATGGTGCACTTGTTTGTTCACATTGTATGAGAAATATTGATTTTTGGTCTTGTTTAGCTTTGATGGATGAATTTCTTTGAGAGATATATAATGATATTTAAGGGTTATTTGAAGAATCAATTTCACCCGGATGCCAGTATTGTCAAAGAGGTAGTTGACCAAGGAGGCTGTAGAATACTGCATATAATTCTTGAAGAATGAAGATTCGGTTGGTGTACCAATTTTTTTTCCGTGGAGACAAAGGGAGTTGCAAAGGTTTGGGAAAAGGAACAACTAGGTTATTAACTCACAATGAGTTAATATGTCTTGTGCAATTCAGATGTGGTTCTCCCCTATGTGGATATGCACATGGTCTATATCAAATAGCAGCACCCCATTTTTTTTGGAGAAGCAAGTACTTGTCGAACACAATCACACCTTCATTGATTGGTTACAACAAACAGTATTCGGAGAAAGTCACGGTGAAACCTTGAACTTTTTAGCCTTCATTCCTTCTGCTACTGTGATTTCTTACAATGGCTATGGCATGAATGTGTTTACCTTCTCAACCCTTAAATGTGACACATACATCGCCAAAAAATAGCGGCGTTAGTATAGTTGCAGAAGAATTACATGTCAGCAGCGCAAAGTATATAAATCCAGTGAACGGGAACATGTCTTACTATGGGGTGGTTGAGGAAATTTGAGAACTCGTCTACACAAGTTTCAAGGTCCCAATTTTCAAATGTAAATGGGTGGAAAACAATGCAGGTGTATTGATCGACGAGCGAGGTTTTACAGTCACCGACTTGAGCAAGACACATTCTACTTGAGCAAGACAAATTATTTTTTCACTAGCCTCGATGAAGCCACTTGA
Organism: Rubia peregrina; assembly: GCA_032355705.1. Taxonomy (NCBI): domain Eukaryota; kingdom Viridiplantae; phylum Streptophyta; class Magnoliopsida; order Gentianales; family Rubiaceae; genus Rubia; species Rubia peregrina. The sequence continues at coordinate 5,405 of JAULKK010327429.1, read as the reverse complement.
AGGCCACACGATGCACATTTGTTCCACCACCAAGAAGTGCCCTGAGCCCCGCCTACTCCAAAAATATTCTCTGTTGGTTTTGGTCCACACGTTTTGCAAGTCCCTCGGTATCAACCATGCTCTTCAAGGGCATGTTCCAGGCACCACATTTCAGTCCTGAGATAATGACAATTATGTCCATTTCATTCTAATCAGGTTGATGTAAATCATAATTAAGAATGAACAAATGGTGGAGTTGACTTATTCCCAGCGTAGAATGCCCAACGGTGGAGTTCGATGAAGTTGGTTTATGCCCGACGGTGGATGCCGGATCAAGATTAGCCTTGGAGACGTTGCAATCAATCCAAGCCCCCACCTTTCAGTGCCAATACTTTCGGCCAAAGTAGTTCCCATCGTAGTACCTCGGTGCGATATTTTGCATAGAGAGGATGTGAACACTCTGGTTCTCCACTAGGGCAGTGATTATGTTGCCATATGGGAGGGTCTGACTCTTCAGGGCGACAACCACATTGTGCATCTCCTGGATGATGGTGTAACATGGATCAACAACCTTGTTCTCCACAATGTTCCAGTAGGGGACGTCGCTGTTGATCATATGCTCTGAAGGATGGCCAGCCGGGATGAGGCATTGGACAATGATGTTGTACATCATCCTCTCCTCGAGCTCCAGAACATCAATCTTCATGTCCCTCGACTTGAAGATGCCATTTCCCACTCTAATCTTGAAGTATTTTTCCATCATGCAGTTAGGGTCCAGCGCACCAGACTGATCATCTTCGGCGACCCTATTAGGCTACGAGTCTCGATAGTAGAGGCAGAGTCTCTCAACTGGGTTCTCCTCATCTACAACAATTGTGCACCCAATTGCTTTTTTGATAAAATCACTTGTCAAAACAATATCCACTTCGTCCACTCATTTTTTTTAGTTCCCGGTACTACAACAAGTGAAATTTGAGTAGAACTCTTTCACCTCATTCTCATAAGTGGGCTTGTCCAGAAAAATAATCCCCTCCAGCCCTGACACTTTGAAAAGCTTAAGGAATACATCGAGGTGGAGTCACTGCACATCCTCAACCTTTATGGCTCTCACCTCCTTAATCCGCCTTCTGCTGACTATTTTGTATTTCCTTTTGTTTTCCTCAGTGAAAAACCATCACTCATCAAAAGTTGGCGGTGGAGGGGCGTCATTGGCCTTCGCCTTCTTCGCCCAAGAGGAACCCCCTTCATTGCCCTTGCCCCTGGACCGTTTGGCACTCTGCTTCATTGGCATCTATGGGACAAGGTTATGTGATCATTAATATGTTCAAATAATTAGATGTAGTAGATGGTATGACCAAACTTGCTGGCATGTCGCTAACATTTTGGCTGAACAAACTAGCCTTTGCGAGAGCGTAAATCAAGTCATTATGAATGTGTGACATTTCAAAGAAAGTCGACTTGGCTGAATTGTTTGTGACATTCATCCGGATGGTCAAAAAATCCAATCAATCTATCACATATGCCCCAGACCATCAATGTTTATGACATATATATGCAGAAAACATAATATTTCCCACCGCACCCACCTCATTTCATCCAATCGGTAAAGAACAATGTGAAGCAATAATAAAAGATACCTAAAATTTAGTCAACCCCATGGAACTCAAAGAAAGATTGCAAATAGAACTAAAGCAACACATTTCGATAAGCAAGAAATTAAAACAAAAACTTAATAAACTAAATGAAAATGCCAAATTCAAAATCTTACCTTGTCTAGGGATCGTCAACAATGTGGTTGTGGCCGTAGGTATTGATGGATAGTGATAAACACTTAATGAACAAGGGATGGGGATGTTTATAAGACGGCGGTTTTGCAGTTGGATTAAATGGTTTTGTGGAAAATTTAAAAAAATGGGGCGATTTGAATGTGTGACGTCGAGTTTGGGAATGTGACTGGGTGGAGCTTTGAAAATTAAATAGTTAGACCCATATGGTGTCGTTTAACCCATGAATGTGACGTCACACTTAAGTTGCAAATACAATCGATATTGTTAAACACTGACCGATTAATTGACCGACATCGCAGTGAAGAAGTATTGGGCCAAATAAGATAGCAGGCCCAACTGACTAAAAAATTAGGCTTGGTCAACAGTGGTTTAAAAACACATTAAACGATGTCGCTCTTCAACACCAGCCTTATCGACGGCATGCCGATAAATCAGGGACGTCGCATACTACAATGGGCCCTAATAAAGTTTTCAGCCCAAATTCACTAACACACTAGCCCAAATGCTAGGTTCAGAGTAATTAATTTCAAATTATTTTAATGTTGCATATTAAATGATAAAATAAAGTGAGTCATGAAATTAATCTTGAATGGTTCGTTATTAACCTCGAACTATTGTTGTAGGGGTGCATTATCGTAGCTAGGAAAAACATTATGGAAGTTGTTCAACTCATTACTTTGTAGTCTTGAATGTGATCATCTATAGCCATCTATCCCCAATGTTAACTTTCGAACGCGTCTTTCTCAAACTGTTACTCATGTAACATGGTTGAATGTTTGTGGAATTGAATGGAAAACTAAAATAAATAGGATTGACTGTTCTTGGGGATAACATTAGATTCCTTCATAATTGTTACAACTGATATCAAATAGTTTCGGGTAACATTGCCTATACCAGGCCCTAAAAAATCTTGATAATTAAACCAGTATTGTTCAAAACATAACTCGTGTAACAGGAATGATTGTTCTTGAGAGAGCGGGAGAACCCTTTTATAATTGCTATAACTGATATCAAATAGTTTCTAATAACATTGGCTATAACAGGCCCTCTACAATATTGATAATTGAACCAGCATTGTTCAAAACATCACTCGTGTAAGATGATTGACTGTTCTTGGGCATAACGGGAGAACCCTTCGTAATTGCCGTAACTGATATCCAATAGTTTCTAATGTCATTGGCTATACCAGACCCTCCACAATCTTGATATTTGAACTAGTATTGTTCAAAACATCACTCAATTAATAGGATTGACTTTTCTTGGGCAGAACGGGAGAACCTGTCGTAATTTCTACATTGAATAGTTTCTATTAGCATTGGCTATACCAAGCCCTCCACAATCTTGATAATTGAACCAATATTGTTCAATACATTGACTATTCTTGGGTTTAACCAGAATACCCCTTTAATTGGTATAATTAATATCTGTTTGTTTCAAATAACAATGGCTATAACATGCCCTAAAATAGTCGATAATATTGAACTAGTAATGTTCATCCCATTACTAGTGTAATAGGATTTATGTTGTAAGTGAGAATTGGATATAACTGACCATCAGCGCGCACGCGCACGCACACATACACACACACACACATATACCATAATAGTTGTAAATGGGTTGACATTACTTGTGGGCTAAAAATTCACAAAATCTAATGTAATTCGTCAAATATATATATAAACTCATCGAATAACATCAACTACAAATTATGATGAACAACATTCAATTTCAACAATAGAACTGATAATGGAAAACCTACGGATACCTTAGTTGATGACATCACATGTGACATCGCATGTATCGAGTAGGAAAAAAAATACAAAATGACGTCGTCCATGAATGTGAAATGGGCCATTTAGTCCATACGCAGGCCATTATATGAATTTCAATCCAGTTCAATTGGTGACGCCGACTTAAACTCTGTGTTTACCGATACTTACCAGCCGTTATGCGATGTCGTACATTCATATGAAACAGAAATATTGGGTCAATATTGACTCACATGAAGACCATAAGCTAAATGTGACAGACATGTCGCACGAATGCTGTGATGTGCCATCACTGGAAGGAGAATACATTTATGCGTCACACTTAGAAAAAAAACCCAAAAACACTTTGAAAAGGTATTCATTGCCAAAAATGGCAATTTCCATCCTCTAAGTAGGGCTGTGCATGAACCGGTCCGGACCGGAAAATGGACCGGACCGGACCGGAATGAAGGGGACCGGAACCGGATTTTTAGAATTCCGGTCCGGTCCTCGGTTCAAGGCTTTTAAGCATTCCAGGTTCCGGTCCGGTCCGGTCTAAAACCGGATTTTTTCAGTCCGGACCGGATGGACCGTTATTTATATGTAATATTATTTAGAATTTACAATGTATGATAAATATGGTAAATATTATTATCTTAAATCTTAAATTTTTATTTTAGTTAAGTTAATATTTTGAATTGATTGTTTGCCTGTTAGTATTCTTTTTTTGGACTCTTAAATCTTTGGTTGAAGACTCTTAAATCTTCTGGACGCCTGGAGTCCTGGACCGCTGCCTGCTTGCTGGTATTCTTTTCGTCAGAAGCCTTCATTCCAATCCAATTTCTTCAAACGAAATTTTTTCCAGGGATCAGACTTTTTGTCAATATCTCTGAAGTCTGAACTACAAACATTCAACAAAATTTCGGTAAGTTCAAGACTTTGTTGTTGTTGTTTTTTCGGCATATGTTTTTATATTATCTTTTGTGTGCATGATTCTGTTTGGTTAATCGTATTCCATGTAATGAGAGTAATAACCTTGCTTTTCATCTGCGTGTAATGTAGTAATTCCAAAATATAGAGAACAAATGTAATGTTTAGTTTAACTTTTGCATTTTGGTTTGAAGTTTGAACACCTTTGTTGTTGTTGTTATGTCATACAGTTAACAGTGAACGCAAGGTGTTCGATTAAATGTCTGTATGAATTGACTTGCAATAAAAGTAGTCATTTCACTGATACATTAAGGGAAGATTTAGTTTCTTGGCTTTGTTTGCATTGCAAATATCTAAGTTGAAAGCAGGCTCATTAATATTTGGTTTGAACACCCTTCGTTTGCATTGCAAAAATGATACAACCACAAAAGATTTTACTTTGTCCCAGAAACTAGAAGGGAATCAGGGATAGCAACAAACATGTGCAAAAACCAATGCAGAATGAACATGGCCTAAATGTTTTGATTCGTGTGATCAATTGATGGATATGGGAATGGCAATAATAATTGAGTCTACCATGTTGTCATTATGATTTTGATCCGATGAGCCAAATGTCCATAAAGTTTGTCATAAAGTTTGAGTCTACCATGGTGACGTCCATAAAGTTTGGCAAACGTCCATAACATCCATAAAGTTTGAGTCTACCATGGTGACGAGAAACAAATAACAGAGAACCTAGTTATGGTTGATTTAATATCTAACCTGTGTTCAACTAGTTAAGTAGGAGGATATCATCAAATTGAAATGGACAGCTACTGAGTGCTTCTCAATAAAAAAAAATAGTATTCTGCTACTGAGTTTGTATTGTATTCTGCTTCATTGATGTATTCTGGTTCTCAAGTTTTCTTTAATCTTCAGTATTTTGTTCTTTTCCTTGTAGTCTCCAGATGTCGAGTTCCCA
>JAULKK010327418.1:0-11074 GCA_032355705.1 Rubia peregrina | reverse complement strand
TGTCATAGGTCCACCCATGTTACTTAGAGGATCACGAACATAGCCTTTGAATGTTTGATCAAGTCGTGGAATGTCTTCATTTATGGTGGTAGGCGTACCCTGATCTCCATCAGCAGGAGTAAGCTGGGCAGCAGCCACAGCCTGTCCAGGTGGGGACACGACAGCACCGGCAAAAGGCGATGAAGCCTGCCAGCAGTAGTTATCGGTGGAGATGGCCCTGTCTTCTTGGATTTCTGGTTAAAATCCTTAACCTAATCAGATACTCTTGTGAGCTTAAAATAGGTATCTTTGTTGTGACCCTTGCGATGACAGTGCGTACAGGTGAGATTTTTGCGATCACGTGAAGTGAGAGTAACTGTCGAAGAACCAATGATGGTTGGCGTCGTGCAGCATATGCCACAGAGTTAGTTGAAGACTCACGAGACTGAATGACAGCTTTGTGATTCTCCTTCAAGCAACAAGAACATATACGCGTATGACAGGTGGCAAAGGATCGGTGGTCAGGATGTTGGATCGCAAGGTGTGATAGTCTCCATTAAGGTCGAGGAGAAATTGATAGATCATGTCTTTCTAACATTCTTGGAAGGCATTAGAAGCATGGTTGCATGTGCACAGTGGTTTGCAAGCTTCACATATGAAAACTAAAGGAGGTCGGACTAATTTGTAATCACTGAACAACTTCTTCAGTTTGCCAAAATAAATGGCAATATTTTGACCATTCTTCCAACAATTCTGTATATCTTCACGCATTTGGAAAATTTCTAGACCATTCCCAAGAGTAAATAATGTCTTAAGATCATCCCACAATTCTATAACTGTGGCATAGTGGCTGATAGATGAACGCAATGGTGGATCTAGAGTATGCAATATCTAAAATACAAGGGTAGTATTAACTCCGCCAATCAACTACATTAGGATAATGGTTCCATCAATGAAACCAATCTTCTTCTTGGCAAGCATAACGCCAAAATTAGCAATAGACCATTCAAGGTAATTCTCTTCACCTTTCAGTGTGACAGGAAATATTGACAAACCAAGGCCGTAATTAGTACTAAGATTGTAAGGATCATTCAGAGATAGACCAGCATGGACAGATCCCCTAGAGCCAGATTGTAATTGCAACTTTTTGAGTAAAGATGTAATCACATCGGCAGCATTGAAATTCTGTAGATTATTAGCCTCAGTTTGAGCAGTGGACTTACTGTGCAGCATCAAAACTAGAACCAGGTACACACATAGTTGCGGATCAGCGACAGTGCAGATTGGCAGTACCATTAACGCAATGCGGCGGTGCATGGGATACCAATGTCGGTGCGTGGAACTGGGTCGGAGGGTGGAGAGCTATGCACGGACGGATTGATGCGGATGAATGATCGCAACACTTTGAGAAACAGTACAGCGGTTGATGGACTAGAATCGGTGAGCAGCGGTGGTAGAAACCGGCAGCACGTGTGACAAACACAAATATTGGGATGGAATTTAACCAAATCATTCAATAAAAAATATAATGAAATAAATAAAATAGAAATTTCAAAATTCAAACACAAAGATTGCAAGTAATCAGGAGCATATATGACTTCTTTGGTTTTGCTAAAACTTCACTCTTGCATATAGTCGACAAATCAGCATCATTCATTAAACTGCATCAACACTTTGCTTACCAATTAATTTCTTTACCTATACTATGATATGTATGCAAGATAGCTAAGCTCTCGACCACGGTGTTTGGTAGGAGAAGCCTTTCACTTCAAAACATCTTATTCTTATGTATTACCAGTAAAGAATCATAAACAAATTTCCATAGAGTTGGAATTTCATATCTTTCCTGATCAAGCTGCACTCCATGTATCACTTGCTAATTGTCCAAGATTAATTCATTATCCAAGACTAATTACTTATCCAAGACCTAATTATTTACTTATTATAGCAACGAGGGCTATTCTTTAGTGATGCATTACTAATAATCTACCCCTTAAAAGTTGCTAGCAAGTCGTGAATTTTCTTTGGGTTAAGGTAAATCAAGGAAGGGACATTTAAGCACAGACAGAACTAAAACTAATTAAGCAACGATGAGGAATATAAATTCTAACCATAATAACAACTAAAAATAATGCCACCAAAGGGGTAGGGAAATTTCATTTACTCCACATCAGAATACATCAATACAGAAAAACTCATAGAATATTCAATTTAATAAGGAATCTCAAACCTGAAACGAAGGCCACTAATGATGTGGTGCTATATTTCAACAAAAACACACACACACATGTACACATGTACACACATATATACGTACACACACATATATGATCTCATGTGGAGGAGATAGAAAGAAAAAAAATACAAAAGGGACAAAATATTCGCGTGTAATGATATATGTTTATAAGCCACCGTCTCACCAAGTTCTCGACATATTGAAGTCTTCATAGCTTATATGAAGACTCCTTCTTAACTTTATTATAGTTCTCCTAATTTTGTACAAAAGAAACTTATTGCCCCTGAACAATAAAGTAAAATTCAGGTCTTCCATACCAGATATCTTCTCATGATCTCCTTCATCAGTCTGAAACCAATTATACCTACTCATGGTGCATTCATTGCAAGGGACAGAATTTTAAAATATAACAATATTTGAATCAATCAAAAGAATTGTACGTATGGAATGGCTCACATAACTTACCAATAAAAACATGGGTATCCTTTTTCCATTGGTAATTTATAATATTACAAGTCCATGAGGAAAAACAAGAAACCTTGTATTGTTGAGGGCTCGTGTATTTTCAAATAAGAAAATTTGGAAAATTTCTCAATTTCTTTTCCACCTACCTCAATACATACTGTATAGAGTTGAAAAACTCTCTAGCTCAAGTAAATCATAGATCTTTATGGATCAGGAAAGGTCAGTGCGGACTGAATGCAGATTTATTAGTATTTGTAAATTCCAGAATTCATCAGGCAGTATGACTGCATAACACAATATCATAATGAGAGTCTCCAAGTTAATTAATAAGCAGTAGCATATACATCATCCATGAACCTAAACCATATATTTGAACTAAGCAAGATATGATAAAAATATTCACACCTGTGAAATACCATAATTATTTATACTAGAGGTGATTATAACCACTTTGTTCGGAGCATTAGTAACAATTTTCATTGGTACTCATGCTTACTTCGTAATCTGCAACATAGGACTGCTTCAAGGAAACCAAAACACAAAAAACAAAACTTTGCAATCAATAGTTAGATACCTAATCAACACATATTATTATCCACCTTGGTTAGTAAAGAAATGTTTTCTTACCGACTCAAAGAATATAGTTTGCCTTCGTCAGCTAATTGGTAAAAATAAAACATTGATCTCATCCTCGAAATGATTTAAAAAATTAAATGAAACAAATCATAATCACAATGGAAGATTAATACAAATCACACACATAAAAGAAAAGAAATCAAATATTAAAAAATAAAAATCAACAGCAATGTAAGATAGAATTTTGATGGAAATAATACATGTGGAAATTTGAAGTTCCTACCTGGAGGTGAAATTTTAGGTCAGTAATGAATGAAATAAAAGTGCATAAAAGAAGAGAAATTGGGGAAAAACAATCACCTCATAGAATAGAAGCCCAAAATCTTGAAGAGCTTCACCTCTAGATGAAATCAACTCCGGAGGTCAATTATTCTCCCACTAATACCTGACTCTTGCCGAGTATTCTTTGGCGAGACTTGGAAGTGAAAAAGATGCTGCTTGACCTAGATAGGCATGTAGAAAAATACCCTTTGCTCAACACCCGAACCACTAATACCGCCACCATCAACAGCAAAACACTAATACCACCACCATCACCTACGTAGCACTCTTACTACCACCGTCACTGCACCACTAGCCCACCACCAAAATCTTCAATTCAATTGAACTTAATGGCTTTGGATTCAAGTTAAATTTGATGTTCATGAGGAAAGGTCGCACGCTTGTGTGGTGAGATGAGCGTATCCGCAGATACTGGACAATGATGGGGGGAGAGAGAGAGAGAGAGAGAGGTGTAACAAAGAAAAGAGGACACAAAACAGCATCGTTTTGAGCAGTCACTAGTGACCAAAGTGGAATCATATAGTCGGAAAAATAAAAAGATTGGAATGTGTGAAAAATCAAATATACCCTTTATGAACAATTGTGTCAACCATGGATCATGTATTAGTAATCTTCTTTACCAATACTGTTGCACCACAAAGCATATTCAACATTAATTTACCGTTTGAATTGATATATATTTTTCAATAGATCGTCCTCTTTTGTTGTAGAGTTTACATTTTATTCTGAATATACAATCTCTGGTCGCAGGTCAAACAATTCCAGTGTTGATAATTATTCAAGTTTCCTAGATTTTGGAATTGTTAATGATTGAAAACAAATGTTGGGTGACAATAATCCTTTGACAAAGGCATTTAGGATGACACGAGATTGGTTCAGAGATAATGAATTTGAAATGGCTTGAATAAAAATAATTGGAACAAGGGAAACAGATACTAGAAGGTATAACATCCTTACTACTTCAGAAATTTCATCCCTCACCACATTGGATCTGAGAATGATCAAAGAGACATTGTCATCGAGACACAGTCTGAAATACTTACACGTATTAGTGAATTCTACTCTTTGTATCTCGCTCTTCAATACCCATTCTTATTTCCATGTGGATAGGATGGTTATATCAATGAAATTCCATTTAGAGATGTTAACAATCAGCAGTAAAGGAAGAGGTCAAGGACCAATGTTGATGAGTCTGAAAATAGTGATCAGTCTCCAATGAAAAGATCAAGGTTGATGGGAGGTCATCATCGTACCTCTCAAAGGTTCAATTTATAAGCCCTTTTTGCTTACTAAATACAATTAAGTAGATAGTTGCAAGTCGGGGTCGTCCATAGAGAAGAGGGATATTCCCAAGCATTTACAAATACAAGGGTGAATATAAGCCTAGCTGTAGATATATACATACATATTAAATCATGTAAAGAGAAGGGTTTTTGTGCTGGTTTTCTAAGTTATGAAAGTAAAAATAAGATAACTAGCAAAGTCAAGTACTATGCTAATCATGCAACAAACTAATAAAAAGATACAAAAACTACAAATAACAAATCCTTGGGGGAAATAGATTTCCGCTTCCGAACCTATCTATTATCTATCCTTGAATCCACTACCTATCCACCACTTTAACTACATGTTGTGAAGATAAATCTTCCACCCTTCTTTGATAGTAGTTTACAAGAGTGAATTCGAATACTCTAGCTAAACCTCACTAATGACCCCGTTAGTCGTTCAACACCTAAAGGTATCCCACTAATGGCATTAAGCACGAAGAACCAACAAGCTTGGTAACACTTATAAACACTACATCGTGTCTAGGCATTTAACCAATTCATGCATTTACACAAGATTAGCCAAGAACGTTCAACATTAAAAAAAACCTCTCCTATTTGCTACACAAAACAAACATGATAAAGAATGCGACATTATCACATTCTTCTAGCATCCATCAAATCATCAACAACATTAGAAGCTCTAATTCATGCTCTTGGATTTCATATCAAAGGAAGAGATAGTTAGATACTTTCTCCAAACCCTAACACATAAATGAATAATTCTTATACTTAAACTTCTAACACCATTAATGAATTCAACAACCATTTTCAAGCATAATAAATGCACAATAGAGAAAGCATTAAATAGATAGAAATGATTTTCAAGACATAGATAAGAAAGCTTCAATTCAATGCTCCCATGGAGATTACTGCCCTAGATTACTAAAATACATAGCTAACCTACAAAAACTAAGAAAAGAAAGAAGAAGAAACTAGGGTTTTAAACCCAGAAAATCGCAGGAAGAAAGGAAAGTTGTGAAGAAGTATGGGCTTGGTATTTATAGTAAAAAAAGATTTTTGGCCACCCGTCTGTCGCGACTCGCGACGAGACCGTCGCGATTGCGACAGAGCCTAGATTCAGCATCTTGGTTTCTTTCTTCTCTTTGTCTAAAATCCTCCTCTTCACATCACTTTTCTTTAATCTTTCTAGTCTTTAAAGCTCAAAAGAAGATCTTCAAATCTTTAAAGATAGTCTTCAAAATCTTCAAAGTCTTCAAACATTTTCCCTGTCACAAAAAACCTCCTAGAAAAGTAATAAAAACGTAAAGTTGCTTTTAACTTATGTTAGAGAATTTCAAGGCAAAATACCACATTTAGAGCACAAAATTGTACAAAAGAGAGTCCAAAAGGACCCAAAATAACTGTATAAAATGGACACACCAGTTGAGTGTGATAAAATTTCTTGCATTTTGGATACAAGACAGGGTACGAGAGCCTGGCACTATTATGTTATCGAGGAAATTATTTTAGCAATTTTTGGTTGATGCCTATAAAATGGTTAATTCATAGAGGTTTTGATGTATTAGACTTCATCAGAAAATTTCATATCAGATCTGTATAAAAACTTGGTCGGGACTGCAGAAAGAGGGAATACATTTTATTTAGATACGGGTAAACCCATTATTCTGCTGTTATCAGTTACTAGTGGTGTGAGATATGTGCTACAAAATTATGTACCTTAATGTTATGGTTCTCTGTAAATGGTATGGGTATCCATATTTTCTTATTACCTTTACCTGCAATCATAAATGGCCAGAAATAACTAGATTTTTGTAAAAGAAATGCCTTAGACATGAGGATATGCCTGATATATTATGTGATGTATTTAAGATGAAATTAGACCAGCTCTTGAAAAATACATGAATGGAAAATATTTTTGGCCATGTGCAGGCAAGTATGTTTTTTATTGGTTATTCAGAAGATCTCAATTCACAATTTATCATATTTTGTAAAAGAGTTCGTCTCCTGTGAGACTATCTCATGGTGAGACCATCTCATGTATAATGAAATTTATAAATAATGGGGATACTATAAATAATGAATATAATAAATATAAAATTTATAATTCGGGGTCTAAAGTGTAAATATATTATATTCAGGGTTGTTTTTTTAAAAGAACGCTAAAATTGAGAAACCAGTGTCCAATTTATCAAAAATATTAGAAACCCGCATTTAATTCGCCATTGCCTTTGTCGTGCTTGTCATTGGAGATCCTCAACGGCTGTGGTTCCCTCCTTAACGTGCTTCCCTATCGAGCCCGATCCTCCAGGCAATGTTCCAAAATGATTTGTAAATTCCCTCGCGATGCCACCACTAATTTTGATCGAATCTTCATCGTCGAGAAGTGAAATCAGAAATAAGGAAGTCGCAAAAGAGGGATGAACATGAATAGCTCCGTTCGTCGGAAATGAGGGGTGAACGTGGATGGCTCTGACGAATTGATTAAGGATGAGTTACACTGTCTTATTCTAGGTTTTGTGTTGCGCCGCGGCCGACAGTCGGGGAGGAAGACCAAAACCAAGATAGACACGCCTTAAATAATGGGTAAGGGCTTGTATATACATTAAGCCTTTCGACATTGAGATACATTAAATAATAAAAAATACTATTAAAAATATATTAAAATATCAAAATTTAATAGTCAAATTGTTAAAATAAAAATAAATTATTTAAGCATCAAATAAAATAAAGAATCAAAAATTTATCATCATATAAAAATAATAAAAATAAATGTAAAAATTAAAATAGTTAAGAATGAGATAAAACACTATACATATAAAATAATTATATTTACACATCAAATAAAAGCACAAAAATATAAACATCAAATAAAATGATTAAACATAAAATAAATTCTAAATCACACATAAAAATACTTTAAAATAATAAAACACTAAAAATACACATCAAACTAAAATAACGAATCATAAAATAATAAAAAAGAGTCATTGAACAAAAAATTTAAAAATATACGTCAAATAAAAATAGCTATGTCAAATAAAACACTAAAATAAAAATTATATATAATATAATAAATTGAAAATATAAGAAAAACGCTAAAAACTCATCAAATTTTAATATTCATGAATTCTAAGACATTAAAGCTTGCAGCAATATGTGACAGTAATATCAGAAAAATAAAACATTCGTAATAAAAAAAATCATTTCACGCTATTGAAATATCAAGGACACATTAAAATAAAAATCTAATAATCCGACAAAAAAACATCAATATTATTTTTTAAACCAACACAATAAAAAAATTAAAAATTCAATCAAAATGGAAACATAGATTACAGATTAAAAATTAAGATAATAAAATATCACTAACTAGTGATAAAATACGAAAATGTCAAAATTTTAACATGTAAACATAAGATTTACCTTTAAAGATTAAGATTGAACCTTTATACTACACATTGTAGTGACTAAAAATATAATTCTGAAACTGCATTACAAGATTCGGTTGAAATATCAAGTGCTGAAAATGAAACATCAAGTAGTGGAAATGAAACATCAAATTTGGTAGTAAAACAAGCATAGCGCGAAAATGGAGAGAAAAAGTGACTCGTGAATTTCTCCAACAAATTCTTGACCCGCGAGAATTTTATGACTCAAAATCATTAATTCCCAATTATTTATGCCTCATCTCTCAAAAATTGGTATTTGCACACAGATTCCTCCTTCCACTCCCAAACATTCTTAAATTATTTTTGGAATCCCATCTCTAATTAAACTTCATAATATTGCACATTAATCCTTGGTCTCAATGTGACACGGTCTCGCACAAGACTTTGTCTTTCTAGATTATTATTTGGGAAAATTCTTTTATAACTCTACCTACTTGACATAAATGCAAATATAACCTTTTCATAACTGAAAGTGCAGATAAAACCCTACCTAGTTGATGTAAGTGCAATTTTACCCATCTCGACATTCGGTGGTTGTCCGGCGGCGGTCCGGCGGTCCGACGGCGGTTCAGCGGCGGTCCTGCGACGGTGAGCGGCAATCCAGCGAAGTCAATGCCGGAAATAGGGTCTGAGGGTTATATTGGGACTTACATTAACTAGTTAGGGTTATTTTTGCACTAAAATTTATCTGAGAGTTATATTGGAATTTATGTAAAGTAGGTAGGGTTATATTGGCACTTTTACCTTATTATTTAGTTCATGTAACTTACATGGCTGAGAGCATCCTACATGTAAATTAATTTTTATTACATAGTAACTGTTTGACGCTTGTTTACGGGAAGAAAATAAGTAATTTCCCCCCCTAAATTTAGCAATTTCCTGGATTCATGCATTTTTAAATTATTGATACTGGAAAATTTTCTTTAGGAATTCAGATTTTTTTCTGTTGAAAATTTTCATTCGGTTAGAATTTATTTTACTAACTTTATATGTTATAGGGCTGAATCTGAACTCGCCATGTGCTTCAATTTGTTGCAATGGTTTACACCATCGAGTTCTAGAAATGAGGTTACCTCATGCACATGTCCTATTGTTTATGCATCAGGATGATAAGTTTCCGACTGTAGAACACATTGACTCCAATATGCTGAGATACCCGACATGAGCAAAATTTCTAAACTTTATGAATTGTGAAGGATATAATAATACATGCACCTTGTGGTCTTACTAATTTAAAATCGCCCTGTATGAGGATGTTCAAAGCATTTTCCAAAGAATTTTATAGAAAGGACCACTATTGATAGAGATGGGTATCTTGTATACAGCAGGAGAGACAGTGGACGTACAATTGAGAACATTTGATTTATCTTGGACAATCATTTTGTAGACCCTTATAACCGAATGCTACTAATTAAATACCAGGAACATGATTGTTGAGTGGTGTAATCAGTTCCTACTCATGGAGTATTTATTCAAATACATAAATAAATGACATGACCGAGTAACTGTAACAAT
Source organism: Rubia peregrina (assembly GCA_032355705.1). NCBI lineage: Eukaryota > Viridiplantae > Streptophyta > Magnoliopsida > Gentianales > Rubiaceae > Rubia > Rubia peregrina. The sequence goes on along the minus strand of JAULKK010327418.1, from coordinate 1,223 downwards.
GTGTCGATCAAATGATGGAAAAATGAAACTGACTAGAATCGAGTAGAAGTGGATGAGATTAAGAATTATTATGATTGCAGGTTAGTTTGATCTGTTTGCACAATTTTCTGTATAATAAATTATATTTTCCAGGTTTATATAATTATTTAATTGTATCATATCTTAAATTTGAAACACATTTTTTTAGAAATTTGAATCTACAGATATAACGCTTTATAAGAATTTATATGGGTAACTTTGGGATTTAAAGTTCATTACTGAAATCTTGCCGTTAATATTCGACTGTCCACCTTCTAAATGAGTAATACGTTGTCTTCCAGGATGAGGATATGTTTGAAGAAGCGATGGGCAAACCTGGATTCAATTGGTCAAAAATCTTAGCATGAATGGATTGCAATAGGTCATGAGAAGAGGCTAAACAACTAATCTATGTTGAATTCCCAATGAAAGTATAGAACCAAAAAAATGAGCATGGGTTGTAAGGAAGAATGGATTTTATATTGGAAGAATTCACCACGTTCCTCCAAATTATGAAAAGATTATGTGTCTATTTTATATGGTTATTTTGGGACCTTTTGAATTACTTTTGTACGCGTTTGTGTTCTAGATCCTTGATTTCCCCCTGAAATTATCTTAGGAGAGTTAAGAGTAACTTTTGTGCTCTTATTAATTTTCTAGGGAATTTTGTGTGACAAGGCAATTGATCGAAGATTTAAAGACCTTGAAGACTAACTTTTGAAGAATTGAAGACTCGAAGACTTGAAGAAGAGATGGTGAAGACTTAGATAAGAAGAAGAAAGCAATGAAGAGCAGCCACTCTTATCTGTTGCGTGTAGCGACGGCTATGTCTCGAGTAGCAACAGACGGCTCTCCAGACTTACTTTTTGACTTTTTTGTACTCTAAATAGGATCTTATCCTTTCTCTTTCATATAATCTTCTTCCTCTCCGCTACCTTGGGTCTGAAAACCCTAAGTTTTATTCTTCTTTTATTAGTTTTTGTAGATTAGTAATGTGTTTTCATCATCTAGGTTAGTATTTTACTTGGGAGCAAGTGATTGAAACTTCCAAACCCATGTAGTAAGAACCTCTATTTCACTCTTTCTTGAAAAAAATTATTTAGCATTTATTATGTTCTTCATGTGAATGTTTGCTTCATTTATGCTATGGGTTGTTTGAGAATATGAAGTGTTTGTATGATTAAGTGTTAGGGTGTTAGGAAAGT
>JAULKK010327399.1:0-11075 GCA_032355705.1 Rubia peregrina | reverse complement strand
TATTATTTATAATTAATAGTAGTTTTGAAAAATTATTTTTAGTTTTATAAAAAAGAAAATTCTAGAATGTTAAACTTATTTATGAATTAAATTAATAGTAGGTATTTTGTATTAAAATAATGAGCCAGTCTCTTGAAAGACGATTTTTCCAAAAGTTAAGGAAAGACCAAGGTTTAAACTGTAAATTTGAAGAAATCAAAATAAAATTTCCGGGTTGTATTCATCGGATTATAAACCTATCACTCTTAAATGTTGTATAATAAAATTTTAATATTGCAACTAAAACCCTTTACCTTTCTATAATTCCAATTCAACTCCGTCTTTCCATATGCCTATGGAAAGACGGTCTTTCCCAAGACTTTGCCTAAACTAATTCCTTTTTTTATTCAAGAAAATGGGGTAAAATTGCAAATGGGTCAAAACGATCTATTTGGATCAAAATCTGACTCGAGTCGTTTTGGCCTGACCTATTTTGACCCGATCCATTTTGATCCAAATGGGACATTGACCCGACCCATATGGGCCGGATCAAAATGGGTCGGGTCGGGTCGGCCAATTTGAACACCCCTAATAAATATATGAACAATAATATCAATGTATGTGATATTGTTAGATTTGTTGAAACATATAGTTTCTAAATATCAATATTTTTACGAGCCGTTATTGTCCGTAGTACATATATTTACAATCAAACACTATCTTAGAAATTATTCTGTACAAATTCCCGTGGGACAGAGCAGTATTAAAATACCAACAAAATCCTGAATGTGGACAAAGTGCCCTTGCGGAGGTCATTGCTTACACAAGTGTATAAATTATTCCCAAACACTACCCCATAGGCTAACCTATAGGCCCATTGTTTACAAGCAAGTTAAGCTAAATTATTTTTAGAAATCTACTTCTATAATTCAACCTATGGCTTGAAGATGCTTATGTCCCGAGTCCTACAGACACAATTATTTAGCCAACAATAATTGCCCTTTATAGCTTTAAGTTTTCCTTGGACAATCAATTATCTGTACTTCTACACCCATCTCTTCTCTACTAATATAGGAGCTCATATATTACTTAGAAACCTTAATCCCTGCCCTTATTTTTTGAATGTTCGATGATTCGGTCGATTTAGGGTGTGTTTGTCGATTACATGTGCTTATAGCTAAAACTTATTTATTTCAAAAGCAGAAGGATGACAGCTTCTGTTTTTTTTTAAAAGGAATACCTTCAACTTTCAACACGCAGCCTTTTAGCCGTTTATGAGCTCTTTCAAACACATTCTTAATCCTTACTCAACTATAACCAAATCCACTGAGAGCAGTCAGCTATGGAAAACCAACTCACAGAAACTCAAGACGACCAAACTCGCTCGCATTACGTTAGACTGAACCTAGGACTAAAATGACTATACCGGAGGTCGATAATGAGTGAATGCTTAAAGATGCCATGCCAGAAAACAGCCAGATCTCTGAGATAGTCGGACTTGGAGTCCACACACAAGAAACATCATAGGATTAGTTAAGCAGGTTTTGACAAGCAATGCACTTTTACATTTGCACACTAACAATTGCAACACAATTGGACTGAACATACAAACCGGTAAAGGATCTCTAGAGTTGCAATACTAAATGCAGAAGTTAAGACAATAATTACCAGAAAAGCATAACTCAATCAACAATGACACCTATGGCATGATATGCTGCCCAAACACACTATCTAACCAATGCATTGGCTTCGAAGATATGCAGAAGACAACCTTCATCTTATTCCCTCTAGGTGGATGGCCGCACTCATGTAGAAAGAGAGACTAGTTCTTGCTCCGGCTCTTCTCAACAGCCCTAGGAGCTGCACGTGATAGAATCGAGTTATAAAGGCATTCCTAGTTTAAACAATATCGGAAAACAACATAAACCACACCGAACATGCATTCTAGCACGCAAATTTCACATTAGCTAAGTAGCCTTAAAGGGAAACGGCAAATTTCAAAATGCAAGGAAACGGCAAATTTCAAAATGTAAGGAAATGTCATAAGATCATATAGATTTCAAAACGAGTATTTCCATTCCTAAATCACACTAAGTGCTGATGATTAGGTCATCAATTCATCATATAGCAGCAAACAAACAATTTTATGCATCATCCATCCTTATCTTGAAGTTTGGTGAATTCTTCATACTACTACAATAAAATCTTGAGTTACAAGCTTCGAAACCCATAGCATCAGCACTGATGCTGCAAACAATACTGTCTCCAGCTTTCCAATAGCAAAAGGGGGACTTGGAATATAAGAACTCCAGCTAGATCTTGTCAGGAAAACTTAGAGCAACTAATAAAATCGAAAGATGAAAAAAGAGCACAACATGCATTTAAAGTTATTTTGCCTTGCACATGGTAGCTGTTTAAATTTTCATGAAACAATGGGTATATACTCACCTAGGCCGATGGCATCAGAACCCTTCATAATTCTCAGTCGCTTGCATGTATCAGTGAACATTCTGACACGAACAAAAAGAATATTAGACAGAACGTACAGCATTCTTCATGGACAATTTTTGAAGAAGCTAAACTTTAGCTTATAATAAATATCATTGGAGAAATCGACCACAATGCAGAACATGGATATCCCATCAAGAGCTTCTATAATTGACAACCCTAAAACCCAGAAGCGGGCGTGAGAGAAATAAATGTTACTGGAAAGTTGCCATGACGCAGGCAAAAAAAGTTTTCCAGTCATCAAATTAAGGAAATTTAAGTCCACGCATACTACAATAGACATCACAACTTGACTATGTTAAAAATATTTCTTGACATGTGAAAATGCATGCATAAGACAAGTTTAGAAAATGCATGCATAAGACTTGACATATTTGAAGCTCTGAGGATATTAATTGGGTATACAGTTAGTCCATTTCTCATCCAAACAATCTAAGGCGATCTAGATCATGCGACTATAATCCCATAAAGGAGAGGTTATCTTCAATTGCGTTGGATTCACACACACAGTTCACAGCATTGAAAAGAACAATTAAACACACAAAATTATGGACGTATAGAACTTACTCCCATGGAACATCACCCACAAGCATCCAGTCACCATCCTTGTCCTCATAGGTGAGAACATACTCTGATCCATGGAGTAAATCCTTGAGTTTGCTCTCGCTGAGAGCCTCCTTGCCTCCAGCTCCATGAGAGCCATATTGACCTAAGATGACACCAAAAAATAGCTATAAGTCATGATCCCATTTCCACAAGTCAAGTACCAAAGGTAACTTCAAAGTGCTCACCAATGGTAAAACAACTGAACATCTTCTCCAGGGCAGAAGAGAGCTGTTGATAGGTAGTATACATTCTAATATCCACTTTCCTCAAATAGGGAGCACCGTCCATGCTAACTTTGACAAATAGAGCCCCAGAGGATCCAGCTTTACCATCAACTTCTTCGGCATTCTTCATAGAAGCCATGCTCTTGTTTCTAAATGACTTAACAAGTGGCCAAGCAACAACTTGTGCCCTGAAACCAATTCAACAAAAAAGACAACACTTCAGTTACCATCAAGTCGCTATTCATTCCAAGTAAATCGCTATTATATTATGCAATTAAAGTCTTACTTAGGAGTAGGAGCCCCAGTGATGTTGTTATTGGTAGCTCCATTCGCAGCACGGGGATTCTCCTCAAATGGTAAGCTCATAACCCAAGACAAGAACAACGCTTATGCTCACTAAACATGCGTGCAGCCACATAATATTCTGGGGAATCGGGGTTCAGATGACACAGACGAGACTACAAATAACCAAACAAATGCTTTCATCAATGATAACCAATCATCAAGAAGCTATTTGGATCATTCCAAACACACGTTTTAAAATGAGAAAAAACAAGCTATTTGAAAGACTGAGTAACCTTCAGGAAGCTCAAGACAGGATTAAAACATAATCAAAATTTCAAATATCTCTTGGAAGAACCTGAAATGAAGCTATCTCAAGTAAGACAAGGAAATATCATACTTGAGTAAAAAACCGCATTTTATGGATGAAAACTGCCTCCTGAGTGGAGTTATATACCAAATTGTTTAGAAATTAAATGGAGGTAACAAAAACTTTGTATTCAAACAACATAGTCAAAGCCACATAGATAACACAATTAAAAAACTACATCTTGTACCGTAATATGATTTAAAAAGGGTCAGCCACAACTACATGAGAACATGATTTGTTTTTTTTAAAAAGACATATGATATGTACCCTTTAAGCATTAAGTAAAGAATACATTGTTTGCACCCTTGGAAGATGAAAGATTAAAACAGAAAATTTAAGAGCAATCAATCTTCAATCACAGCTATATGGCGAAAATAAGGCACGTTTTTTGGGATTGCTAAAAATACACCTCATGGCTTGCGGTGAATGCTATTAACCTAAGATATTAATAAGTCTCTAATTTTTTTTAAAAATAGAGTAACCTTATGCTACAAGAGCTCTCAACTCATGTACTATACTATATGTTAATATTATCAGAACACAGTGAGCTCTTCTACCATAACTAAGGGAAATTGTTGATGAACAAAAGGGCACCTTCAGGGAGAACAGAGTTCAGTGAATTAGAACATGAACAATCACAGTATGTGTAACAAAAACCGTACTATACCTGAGGTCTACAAAAGTTTGTCAATGACAACAAATATCAAACACCGGACGTGCAGCTCCTGAAATCAAAGATGATATATCCAAAAAATTAATGAATTGCACATTTTAAGGAGGAAGAAGGGCATCCAAACAAGGTAACATGAATTTGAAAAGGCAACAACCGGAATACATCACTCAATAGGAATGGAAGATGATAAAGGAAGCAAAACAACTACATGTCTCTATCAACAAATGACATGGTATATAAATACTCATAAGTACTGCTGTGATTGACTGTTACTCGGAAAAATCATCGAACACCTTGTGTGTACTATCATTTAAATAGAAGGGAAAATACCAAAAAATAAAAAAGGAATACACAAAACTTCAAACATTGACTTGGACAGGATAAAATTAGAGCAGGGAGAAGATATACAATGGTAATGGGCAAAAAATGAATTCGAAGTAGACAAAAAAAGGAATCTTGAATTCGACAGATATGAACGCTAACTTTGAAGCTATGTAAGAATGGAATTACCAAAGACTAAGATCAGACTTAAGCATCAGGTAGGTGAAGGACCAAGGGGAGGGGGGAACTGGTCGGCGGACAACAAATTTCCATCAGTGGACATGTTATGCTTTAGTGAAGAAATTAAAATGAAAATAATGGATAGGGGGAGACCAGGAGAGGAGGTGGATATACATGAAGAATCAATTGGAAGAAGCGGAAGGTGAAGGGCTGTGGAATCGAAGGGACGATCGACTACCGCAAACCGTCTCAGCACCAGAAGTAGGCGGTAGCAACTTGTCCGATTTAGACGAAAGCGAAGACGACAACAACCAGGAAAACCAATACAGGAGTAAGATTGACAAAGTGAATTGGAGAAAGTAAAGTAAAGCCGCAAATGAAAACCTTACAAGTTGAAGATGGCCGAATACTGGCGAATGGTTGTTTACCTGTAGCAGCCGATGGGAAGCTTGGCAATTGAGGAACGAGCAAAGGGATTTGGGGAGGTGGCATAAGGAGCAGATGACCGGCTCTTGGGCTACCGTCTGCGGGTTACCGGCAACTGGGTACGAGATCGATGGAGAGAATGAGAGGAAGCAGAGATGAGAGCCAATTTGAAAGCGCAGTCACCGTCCACCGTACCTAAACCTGTTCCCAAAGAATCAACACACGCTTTTAGAATAGATTATAACATTTTGTTTAGAAGTGAAATGGTCATTCCCTAACAGATTATCATGCATTTTTTTTAAAATTTTGAAATCTATTTAAAACATTTGAAAAGGCGTAGATAAATATGGAAGACAGGATGTCATGTATTTTGTGAAGTTTAATCTATTCAAAATATTCAAAGAGGTGTAAATAAATATGGAAGATAAGTTGTAATGCATATTGTGATTTTTTATTTAAAAATTTAAAAAAGGTGTAGATAAATATGGAAGACAGGCTGTCATGCATTTTGTGAGTTTTTAACTTGTTAATTTTTTTCCAAAGAAGTATAGATAAATATGAAAGATAGGCTATAATTCGTTGTTTAAATTTTATTATATATTTAAAAGGTTCAAAGAGATATAGATAAATATGGAAGCCAGCAAATTCTCAAGTCTATTCAGTTCAAAGGGTGTTAGACCGACTAACAGTTAGATCAATCATGAAAAAACTTATTTTTATAAATTTTAAGGTCATATTATAATTATTTATAAGTTGAGAATCATTTTTAAAGGTTTTCGTAGTTATACTTAGCTCCTCGCAATAAACAAAATAACATCAGATCACTCTATTAGTCATTCTAATTATAAAAATGACTCATTCTAATGGTTAGTCATTTTAAAATAAGAATTTGTGTATGTTTATAGGATTTTTGTTTTTCTTTTAAAATTAAAACAAAGAAAAGAGGATTTGTTTTTATTTCTTTATAAAAACGAAGAAGAAATTTTTGGATAATACTAGGCGCTTTCATATGGGGAACTAGACGGTTGCAGAAACAGTAAAAGAAAGTCTTAATTTCTTAACATGCCCACATTTAATGTGTATTTTAACCTTTTGTTTTGTTGTGGGGGCGGGCACTAGAATGGATTATCATGCATTTTGTAAAATTTTAATCCATTTAAGAGATTTGAAAAAGTGTAGACAAATACTATGGAAGACAGCCTATCATGCAATTTGTGAATTTTTAATCTATCAAAAAGATTTAAAAAATGTGTAGACAAATATGGAAGATGGGATGTCATGCATTTTGTGAATTTTAATTCATTTAAAGATTCAAGCAGGTGTAGATACATAGGCAGATTCAGTAGGGATTGGTGGTGATGGAATACAAACTTTCATACATTTTGTAAGTTTTTCGACCTGTTATTTTTTTAAAAAGTGTAAATAAATATGAACAATAGACTGTAATTTGTTTTTAAAATTTTATAATGTATTTAAAAGATTAAAAGAGGTATAAATAAAAGAAGTATGAAACACAAACTGTCATGCATTTTGTGAGTTTTTAACTTGTTATTTTAAAAAAGAAGTATAGATAAATATGAATGATAGACTGTAATTCTTTTTTAAAATTTTATAATCTATTTAAAAGGTTAAAAGAGATGTAGATAAATATGGAAGCTAGTAAATTCTCGAGTCTATTTAGTTCAAAGGGTGTTAGACCGACTAACGGTTAGATCAATTATTAAAAAAACTTATTTTTTAAATAATTTTTAAGGTCGAATTATAATTATTTATAAGTTGAGATTCATTTTCATAATTATAGGTACCTCATTATAATAAATAAAAATAAACATCAAGTCACTCTATTAATTATACTAATTATAAAATGCCTTCTTCTAACAATTAGCCTATTTAAAACAAGAATTTTTGTATTTTTAGAGGACTTTTTTTTTACATTTTAAATTAAAACAAAAGGAGGAGAATTTGTTCCTTTTGGAGAGGAATTCTTGGATAATACTGAGTAGTTTCACACGAGAACTAGAAGGTTGCAGAAACAGTGAAAGAAAGTCCCGAAGGAGGGGCAAAATAAGGAAATTAATAAAAGCTCTGGGGTATATATAAAGCATCGTTTATAGCTCTACAGTTCTACAATCATTTTCTCCTTCTTTGGTCAAATTTGGAAAGCCGCCTAGTTTCTCTGTTTGTCGCTGACTAGGCTGCCACCACCTCACCTTTCCGACCATCCTCCGGCGTCTTCGCCGGCCACATCCCCACATTTACTAATTCATCTTTCTCTTCTCCGGCCAACCACCACCAGCTCCTTCAACCACCTTAATGAACCTTAATTCTCCTGCTTCTTCTAGCACCGTCAAGTCAACTCCGGTGGTTAGGGTTTTTCCTTTTCACTCAATTACTTTTATTTGTCTCTGCTTTGATTCACAGGGTGCTTTCACTGTGTGTTTGTGTTCGTGGTGCGTGTTTCTACTTCGTTGACTTGTGCAATTTTGCTGAATTCGGGGTTTTTAATTTCGTACATGCTTGATGGTTGAGCTGAAAGTTCCTCCAGGTTTAGTTAATTAAAGTTTGGCCGACTGATTATGGTAATTTTTGCGTTTTAGGGGGTTTCATTATAGTTGGTAATTTGGTATGCTTTTATGGCTGGGTAATTAATTAGCTAATTTGAAGTTGGGTTGACTTGGACTTGAGCTTCTGCCCTAGTTTAGGGATGCGTTGTACTTATGAGTGAGTTTGAGGTCTTATGCTAGTAGCATACAGTCATACCGATGCAAGGGTTTGTGTTTTGTGTAGATCTAAGTAGCCCTGATTAATGAATTGCTAGTTGAATAAACAATCTTAGAAAGATGACATCTGGTTAAAGATAGCTATATAAAGTTTGTTCCTTTATAATAATCCAAGTTCTGTAGGGCGTGTTGTAGAGCTTATTATTTAGGGAAGAATGGAATTTAGCTTACGTATAGAGTTTTTTTGTGGTTTTCTGAAGTGTATTTATGGTTTCTGTGGTCCAGGTCAACTCTAATGGAGCTGCATGTGTGCTCTTGCTTGATCGTCTGAACTAAAATTCTGTTTTATTTGATGAATGTGATTCTGCTCAGGCATTTCATATCGTTTCCAGCTGTCTGAAAACATTCACAGAACATCTAAGCTCACCTGACTTGGTAATTGGTACTATTGGTTGCATAAAAATAACGAAGATAGTATCCTCTGAATGCATAGGTGTCCTTTTTCTGGGGGGTTGCTTTATCTATCTGTTTTTGCATTGATTAAAATTTCAACTTCTTTTCGATGACTCTATTCTTGTCTGGTGTGATTCATTTCTCATTTTTCATGTTACAGCTGTGAGAGGTGTTTCTTTTGAAGGCAGCTTTTCTTCATCTGCCGCAAAATGACAATGAAGTTCTGATTAGAAGTTTATTGTCCATCCAATATCATCAAGTCACGCTACTGATGCATGTAAAAGGTCTAGTTCAGATGCCATCTTTGAAAATGAAAGCCAAGTCAACTGTGGGTTGTCTTAAGGAGAAAAAGGGCCTCAGCATATGCCCAAAATCGAGTGTGATATCCAAGAATAATCACTTTATTTCAAAAATTTCTCAGAACACAGAAGAATTGGAGAGTGTGATTCAAAATATTCAGGATGGTAAGCTTCACATCATTCAAAGACGCATGTATCAGATTTTAGCTTCTTCAATAATTATAGTTCCTTTTTATCAATGAACTGCAGTGAAGTAATGTGTACTGTCTTTTCTTGTAGTTTGCTCTTGTGACAATGTGCACAGTCATGATGGTGGTGGTGCAGATGAGGTTCTGCAAACCGAATATCCAGATGGAGAAAAACCTCTTATTCATGATCAACATATATCCATCTCGGATTATGAAACTGTCAATAAAAGGGTAAGACATTTGTTATCTACTCGTGAATTGATTATTTTTCCTTTATTGTGATCTATTTGTTATATTTGACAGCTTACTATTTTTGGTCGGGGGTTATTGTGTGGAAGGATAATCACATCATCTTGCATGATGAGGACGTTTTTCTAGCTACTGAGAACCGAATAAAGACTTTACTTTCTGTAATTGTGGGCTCTAATTCTTTGCTCAATTTTGTGTTTTCTAACTTAATCGACCTAAAGAATTGTGAGTTTGGGTCTTAGAAGGTTGCCTGATGGTTGGGTCATGGATATGTTCAATGCGAGTTTATTTCCTTCTAGATTTCTATTTGGATCACTTTGTACTTATGTCTCATTTTTTAATGTCTTTTCCATTGTCATTGTTACTGCTTAGCGGTTAATGTATCAGCTGCTTTTAATACTTCCTTTAATGATAGGAATCTGCACCAGTGACATGCACAAGCTCAGAGACAATTTTCTCACCCATTCTAGAGTCTATTGACATAAAAAAGGAGTCACTGGTTGGCTCTTTTGGAGGTATGTCACTGTAGTTCTATTATTTTCTTTCCCATAGAGGATACTGTTCTCTCTTAGTTTCTCTACCAATTTCGCCTGACATGATGTGAACCTCTTTAAGAAAGATGGACTTTTGCTCTTTCCTGGCTTCCGCGTGAAGCAGAAATAAGGAATCAATTATGTCATTATATTGCAAGTTCCATTTAAGGCATTTTGATCATGGTAATCTTGAAGTCATTAGAACATATATATATATAGCACGAGTAGAAGCAGTTAACAGTGCAAGAAAGTAAGATGAAGATTAACACTGCAAGTGTAACGGTTTCAATCAGATTTTTAAGGATAAACCTTCCAAGTTCCATCTGCCTAACAAAACTAATATAAAAAATATATTTTATGCCCCATCTTCTTGTTTGGATTTCAGATCCCGTGCTATTGCAAGTTACAAATTTGTATGAAAGGTTTCGAATGCTTATTCACCTAGCTTACATAATTGCTAAGGTTCAACGTAAAGTAGTCAATTTGCTGGGAGCTAATTAGTAACAGTTCTTGCTGGCATTATCTGAAGTAGACTTTTATCCTTTGAAGTTTGACTCCGCTCAAACCCTAATTAGCTGGCCTTAAACTTGGAAACATTGTCTGCTCGTGTCAGAAGTCAAACCCTTAAGAACATTTTGGAGATGAGGATGAACATTTATACCACTACAAGAGCTAGCCCTATTTTGTATATTTACTCTGGGCCTAGGAAATCTCCTGAGTGCAATTGGCATGACCCTTGTCTTTGATCACCAGCGCATCAGATAGATATATAAGTTTTATTTAAATTATGGGAATTGATGAATCAGTGTCTAGTTTACTGGTCCAATTGATTGCACTAAGATTCCCGTTCAAGCTGAATCTCATAAGAAAGATGTTCATTTTTGGAAATTAATGTGTATATCGCTCCTTTTTAATATTGCATAAGATACCCTTTAAACTTCTGAAGTCAATAAAAATTGCGTTTGCTTATCAATTTTATCGTTGCTCTCTTTTCATTGTTTTGTAGGCATCAACAATCTATATGTGCCACAACTTGAGACAGAAGATAGTGATGATAGCAGCAA